>APFE031224961.1:0-12815 GCA_000404065.3 Pinus taeda | reverse complement strand
TTAATTTTAAATATTTAACTGCTTTTATCAAATATTATACAGTTATCATTCCATTTTATTTTATCAACTAATCTTATAGGATATTGTAGGGCTTTTGAGCCTCATATATTACATTATGGAAAAACGTAGTGAATAGATCGTAATTCTAGTGAAGGCATCGATCCAATGTTGGAAAACATAATTTTTATTAAAAAAATAAATATATTGAATTGTGTATTTTTTTATTATATTCACCATCCAATATTAAATTCACAAAGAGCTTCCCATAAATTTTCAGTGTAATTAAGAGACCCATAAGATGAAATGAGGAAATGTTGGAGGAGCTTGGCATGTCGTTGGAGGAGTTGTGGGAGTGGGCATTGAATCTGAAGTTTGGTTGAGCACTTTCAACATAGGGTAAGAGACCAAGCTTGGCATGTCGTTGGAGGAGTTGTGGGAGTGGGCATTGAATCTGAAGTTTGGTTGAGCACTTTCAACATGGGGAAGAGACCTTTCTTGTTATGCTGCTTCATAAGCTTCTCATTTACTTCCGCTTGCCCATTGCTTCCAATTCCAAAAATATGGAGCATGAGCGAAAGAGAAAAAGATAGTGCATCATGTGTTTGGGAAACATGTGGGAGCATAAGGTAAAGTGTGGGGGATACAAATAGTATTTGTACATTACGAGGCAAAGGAATGTCAATGGCAGGTGTTAAACAGAGAGGAGGGAAATTTTGATAAACAGACGTGAGGGAAATTGCGTAAAACATAGGGTAAGGCTATTTCTTAAAACAAAAGTTGATTTTTAAAAAAGTCATGTGGAAGATCTCTATAATGTTGACTTATAAATCTTTAGCGTTATCTCATAAAACCTCCGAATAGAAATATATTTGGCTATTAAAAATAACCATCATAATTTTTAACTTAATTTCTTGAAATTTGAGAATCTCTTGATTTTACAATATATATTCTAAGTATTTAACTTAAAATATAAATATACACATTATTTGTATTCTATTCATTAAAATAATATTGCATATATATATAGTGTTGTTTCAAGATAGGGAGATTATTTTGGACAGAGAATCTATTGGTTGAGGAAATTTGTCAACCACACACCAAACTAGAAACAAGTAGGAACAAGTAGATATAGCCAACTCTTATAGAATAGGAATTGACTCCTTACATAGAAAGAATCACAACTAGAGACAAGTAGGAATTAGATATTCCAACACTCCCCCTTAATGAGTACTTGTCTCCATATCAATCTACAAAACCTAGTTGTAGTCAAATATACCAACAGGGATATGTTGATGTCCATATAAAGGAACAACCATCTATTAGAATGCATGGGTGCAAACTGTTGCAATCGCCAATCTTGTAGGATGTCGTTCACGTACATGGTTCTGTCAACCATTATAACTACACACCTGTACCTATACCTGTAAATCCCCCTCCATCATTATTAACCTGGGTGTTGTTGGATTACCGGTAACCATGCATTGGGTTTTATCGGATCACCTTCAACCATGCCACCAAGGCTCAACTTAGCCACGAAGGCTCAACAATGCCGGCAAAGCACTCAATTCAGCCACGAAGGCTCTTCATGTTAAAATGATACCATGATAAAATGAGATACCATTAGGGCACTCCAGCCACCATGGGCCAAGGGTTTTGTTGGCGAACCCTAAACCAAGTTTATAGGAATTATTGTCCCACTTCACCGTTACATGTGGTTTCTGGATTACCACGGACTACAAATACAAATTGGTTTGTAGATTACTACGAACTATATGGGGATACACATGCCTTACAACGCTTACATTTCACACTCCAACTCTGGAGTTACGAGGTACATATATTACGAAGACCGCACCGAAACATCCTAGACTTACTTACATTACAACTATGATTCACATTACAACATAATAGAATCTATTCCACAAACACAAACAAACTCACATTTTCGCTTTGTTTTCCATCATAGCTTAATTATTCTTGCTGCATGTTTCACATCTTGGGAATCTTTTTCTTTGTCAATTAAATCTTGGAACTCCATGCTTAACCTATCATCATTTGTTAGAGTCCCTAATTCTAAGAAATGACTTCATATTGAAATTACGAATCTCAATATGTATACAAATTTCCAAGACTAGTTTGCCTTTACACAGAACAAAAAAATTACAATACCAAATAATATAAGCAAATCCTCAATGAACCTCAATTGGCGATTCACCATCCGCCAATTTAATTTGTAAAACCAGTCAAAGACTCTCCACCATCGGCTCTACAGCCTCAATACAAGTTGTCCAACGAAGCCTTCACCAGCCTCTAACTCATCTGAATCCTTACTATCTTATCCAAACTTTCTTCTTGTGCTGCCTTGACAAACCTCTGAAATGGGTTCCATCTAAATCGTGAATTCAAGGGCTATTTTAAGAGCTCGTAATGAAGAAATTTCTGGTGCCTGTGAGCAGGCATTACCACCAATAGAATTGCATCATTGTGTTCTGCATAGTCACTCGTCATTGAATCAGCTGTGGAAAAACCTGTTCTTCTTCTTTTGACATATGTTGACAAAGAGATGTATGAAAGGCCTCTATGCAGCAAACAAGTTCCCGGTGCAATTTCATGGAACAATCCAAACACCTGATCAAATAGGTCACTTTCCCTTTTATGCTCCAGACAGTATGTGTGAGCCACATTCTTTACATGCATATCAAGAGCTGGAAAGATGACCTCGCATCTGGACCAAATATTAGCCTAAGCTGGCCATCGATGTCGCTCAATGCAGGACTTAGATTGATATCTGACGCCATTTTGTGCGAAGGCAATGGCACTTTGTTGAAGCGCACGAAGCGCCCTAGTCCTCCTTCTACCCCTAGTTTGGCACCAAATCGAAACCCTTCCCCCTTAATTCGACCACTTTACAACGCAATCCACCTCAGATCTCATGAATGTATGTCAAATTCCTCACCGCTCTAATTCAAAGGTTAAACACCGACATCTATCCGATCAAACACTGTTACGTTTCAGGCTAATCCAACATGCATCACAATCTTCAAAATGTGTACAAATAAATCTAGATCGAAAGCTGCTGTGAACAACTTTCCATCCTTTGTGTCCCTCAGAATCATAGTGTGAGGTTATCTGCAGTGCGATTTGAGAGATTTCGCTCTCCAAGAAATTGAAGCTCCGCTCTGCCAAACTCTGTACGGGACATGAACCAGGTTGTTGATTTTGTAAATTCGAGGACGCCTCGACTCTATCCCCAACAAGCATTCACTCGCCCAACCTACGCCAGATTGATCAACTGCCATGAGCACAGATTGCTGAGGAGATTTTGCTTATCAGGAAAGAAGGGAGAAGATCGCTCCACTGAGAGACATTGTCTCTGATCCAACCCGATCCTCTTACAATCGAGGGCTCTTGTTGTAACGATCCAAGGATGGGAAAACCAGAAAAATAAAAGCAAAAGATAAGCAAACAAACAAACTCTCTAGCTTAAAGACCAAGCCCAAACTAGCTCTCATGCCAACTTAAAATATCAATATGCACATTATCTGTATTCTATTCAAACTAGCTCCGATACCAATTTAAAATATCAATATGAACATTATCTATATTCTAAAATAAGATTACATATATTGTTGTCTCAAGATAGGGAGACTATGTTGGACACACAATCTATTGGTTGAGGAAATCTCTCAACCACACACCAAACTAGGAACAAGTAGATATAGCCAACTCCTATAGAATAGGAAATGACTCCTTATATAGAAAGAATCACAACTAAAGACAAGTAGGAATTAGATATTCCAACAATTTAACCATAGTTTAAGGACTGTTTCTGAAATATATACAAGAAGAAACTGAGTGTAAGAGAAATAATATACCACATAGATTTTTGGGTTTTATTATTCAGTATATGATTTTAGGATTTTGATGATGAGTAATATAGATTTTTCTACGTGGGGATTAAAAATGTTGAGAATTCAAATGCATATTTTGTTTGTAATTTTTTTTCTTATATAATGTATATAAAAGATTTTGAATTTGTTTTTTTTAATTTTTTTGTCAGTTTTTCCTAATTTTGTGTCAGAGTGAAAATGTCCCTAGGTTGAGTAGCAGTGCCCAGGTTATCTGTCTTTGGATTAATCAAAACTACAGTTCTAGGTTCGCTCCCCACATCACTCCCAATAACAGTTCTCTAATTATACAAGTCTCGGTCAATGCTTGACCTTTCTTCAACTAGCCCTCATCAAGTTTCCTTCGGTTCCACGTGCTTCACTCTCCAACTATCACACACTCTTAGTGTATGTCCTACCTCTCCACATGATTTGGACCTTAGTGCTCATTCCAATGCTCCCGATGCCAACACTTCACCATTACCTCAATAATTCCTCTATGGGTGATGACAGTGATGAAAATTCACAGACTAGTTCCTTTCTATCAAGCCAATTATTTGATAGGGCTGCTAACTCATTTGTTGGTGCTCACAAAATCTCTTTGATCTCACTTCACTTTATCTCCGATGTATCCCAGATCCTCTTGAATGAAATGAATTCCTCGTGGTCTGATAAATGTTAGTTTGACGTCACGTTAGGTCTTGTCCTCCTCGATAGGCTCTTGATGCTCCTCTTCTACAGACCTTCCCTACAGTCCCAATGGGTGATACAACAAGTGACATGAAACCTTTCATCAACGGGCTCCAGTCAACCAAACTTCTTGTTTCCCTTCACCTCTCTTCACCTTGCTAACACTTTTGATTTAATGATAGAGCGATGACTTATATGAAATGAACAAGAAACTATCTATATTCCAAGCCTATATCTATTGGTTGTACCTTCCCATATCACATTTCCAATTATTGATGTTTTTTATTTAGAATTCTATCATAGCAATAGACTTTATTTTTTTCTTCCCTCTTACTTTTAAGGAATTTTATCAATTTGACTCCAACATCTCCTTCTTACTATTTTCCTTGTTCATATTTTTCTTTTCCCTCCAAAATATTAGAGTCTCATTCTCTATCTCATTTTCTTTTCTCCAACTCTTGAATTCTTGTTATAAATTTTTGGATTTCCTAATTCACACTTAACCTTTTCCCTCCTCTTTGCCTACATGCAAGTCCTATTCTATGGATTCTTACAATTATAAGGACTTCTACCTTTGTAATTTAATATTAATGTTACTTCCAAAATTCATCTTTTTAAAGATTACAATCTCATAAGACAAAAAAATTATGTGACATAATGAATTATTAACATAACTTATGCTCCATACCTTATTCAAAATCACATACAAAAGTTGTAGCGAAAGGAGAATTACACTAAAATATTAGACAAAGAATAACACAACATTTGGGCCACAAATTGCTACTCAACCATCATATTGAATTAAGATTACAATTAGAATACATCAAATATTTTCACTCAGGGTTTCATAAGCATTGCCAACCTCATTAAATATAACTTAATCTTTCTACAAATCAAAAAGTTATAATATTGCTCTTTTCTTGCACTTCTTTTCACATAATTGCAATTTATCAATCCCATAAATATTCTAATATGGAGCTTCACTTTTTTTACCAATATCTTAGTATGCTCATTTATCACGAGATTTTTTAAATTGTGAAAAACAATTATCATATAATTGAAATTTATCAATCCCATAAACACTCTATCTTGGGGCTTCACCTTGTTGGCCAATATCTTATTATGTTTATTCATGAAGTGGGTGAAAAATGTGGAAACTAAAGTCAATATATTGTAGGTATTGGATGAAGATATAAGGTGCCAAGTGTCTATTAGGTATTTGGGGTATTAAGAAAGGTATATACTAAAAATAAGTATCATTTTGATTGGAAATATGTATCAAGAAGTGTTTTCAACAAAATGATTTTGAAAGGTATTTATCAATATCTAGTAAAATTAAGGGTATTTTTTAATATTTCATGATTAATAGTACTATGCCACAAGTTCAGTGAACTCTATTTCCTTCATACTCCTTAATCTCTTCCATAAAATCCTTCAGCTTATATTCTTGAATGAAATAAATTGTTTTATTCTACTCAACATATCCTTAATATCTACATACTTTCTTCTTAATGCAAGTGTTTTTATAAATCTCTTTTTCTTTATCCTCCAAACTTATACAAATTACTTCCAAAACTTTCCTTTTTAAGTGCAAGTTCAATTAATCCCCACTCTAAGGGAAATCAAATTTCTTTGTCTCACACTCAATTTTGGCCTAATCTTCATCTTAATTTATTAATATAGGTTTTATCCTTTCTCGTTCCTATCACATTCCAACGAATATACAATGATTCAAGTATATCATTTTTTCATTTAATCTAATTTCTGCATATATTTACATTTACACTTATAGGTGTCTCTTATTGGAATTGGATATTTTAATATTTTTGTTAATTATTTTTTATTAAATAGTTTAAATTGAAAGATGTCAATATATTTTAGTTGTAGCCACTCCATTAATGAACGAAATTAAAAGTGATAATTTCCTTGCCTATCTAAATCTAAATCAAGATTTAAACCCTGTTTAAATTAATTTTTTAAAAACATCATTAAAAATTTATCATACCACTTATACATCTCCACACATGAGGATCATACAAAATGAATTTAAAATTTTAGTGTCAAATGTGCCCGTGAAATAATGTCTGTTTACATTCTGAAATGTATGCATGTTGAAACTTGCATAAATAGATGGCAAGGTGGAGGAATAAGGATAAGGTGTTGTGTTGTATCATTCATAAACGTGGTCTGGTTATGTAACGTGAGAAGGTTCCGTGCGGTAACATTCATAAATGTTGCATGGTTATGTAACGGGTCCCAATTCATATTCTCCTTATGCCCTACACTCTTTTTCACTACGCTAAAGTTGGTTTCGATTCCATTTTTTTTATCATGCAAAGGATCCCAAAAAATTCTATAGAATTTCAATAGATGTCATGGAGGGTGAGTAAATTATAAAAGTGATGTATCATACATGTATCCCAAAACTCTCTGTAGATTCACCCGTGAGTAAATTATAATAGTTATGAGATGGAAGTGAAATATAATGATATAGATGTATCCCCTTCTCATGGCAATGTACGTGAGATTATACTACATTTGTTCTCTTTCCAAAGAGGTCTATTTTATCACACTTCAGAAATATGGGCAACGACGGAATTATCACTGAAAAGAGTGTGAATACCATAACTGTGTGCAGATGATAGAAATATTGTTAGGGTTAAACGAGTAATGTTGAAACTGATGTTTTTTTGGGTAGTAAATGATGTTACCATTATTAATTTGATTTTACTTTTAAATGTTTTGTTGGAATTAATACTCACATTTTATATTTAAGGAGTTGGTTTGTGATGGTTGAGAAATTCTCTCAACATCTTTATCTAAATTAGGAATAAGTTGGATCTCAAAAACTCTATTTAATAGAGTGATCTAAATATAATCTGTATTGAGTGTGTTTACACATGCACCAATTGTGCATAATATATGATTGTGTTTTTGTAATTGTGTTGCTTTAGCCATTTTTAACATGTTTATTTTTGAAGTTTTTTATAAATGAATTGAATATAAAATTTTCGGAAATTGATTTTTAATTTGTTTATAAGTTACGAACTTGTTACCAATTTTAGGGTTAACATCAGAGCCCACTTTAATTCTCAAAATCTAACTCGAGCCTCACAAAACTCTATTCTTTTCACCAATAAATCGTCAAAGGTTGATTGTTTGGTTGTGTCAAGTTAAAGTTTTAAACGATTTCTGCACTATCAGCTTTTAAACTTGGATTGAACCATGCCTCTCTTTAATTTGGATCGAATCACTAGATTAATGAGGGAACTTGACACTACAAATGGACAAATAGGAAAGATATGCAGAGCTAGAACAATTTCCATGCTCATTTCATAGAAAAAGAATTTTGAATTTTAGGTGGAGCTTTGAGTTGTTTAATATATTAGCATTCAACCCCAGGTTTTCTACTGTATTTCTCCTAGAAAGTAGTGGATATTTCTTAACCTGGTAAGATGTGTGCCCTATACCTTAATGCAGTTAAATATGGTCATGTTCAAATTCTCATACAACATGTACTTATGGTTTGTGGGCATTATATTGGTGATTGAAGTACTTCTCTATTCCACATTATTCTTTATGCAGCGAGGGTGTTATTTTATAATATTCAACCTGAAAAACAATCCTTATATGTTGTTTGATATAGCTAGAATGAAATACAACATACTGTATGATGTATACAGTTTTTTCCCATATTATTATTATTATGAAATTAAATGTTTAGCATGTTCAAAAAATATAAATAAAACTATGAGATATGAGTATTTTTTTCCGAGATTATTATTATAAAATTGAGTGTCCAGCAAATCAATTCATGTGAGAAAATTAAATAAAAATCCATGTGATAATTACCCAAATCAATTTATATACATAAAATTTAAATTAATTACCCAAACCAATTTATATAAAAAAAAATTAATCATATTTCTCTTACCATAAGCACTAAATATTAATAAAACAGTGGAAATAAAAGGATCCAAACCACAAAAATACATAAACTCAATCCTCACCTCCAAAACCTCAAAAATACAGTGGAATCAACTCCTCAAATCCAATCAAAACTGTTGAACATGAACAAATAGATCACATATTTATGATGTATACTTTTTTATGTGAGTGTAATCTTAATGCCTTTTTAATCTTTTTTAATTTAATGTTATTAACAAAACATTTAGAAGTAAATTAATACCTTTATTTAAAATATTAATATTATAAATTAAATTTAATCATTTATAAAATATAAATATTTAATATATTATTAATTCATTTATTTAGAAAATTAATATGTTAATAATTAAAGTCGTTAAAAAATAGAAATATAATAAATAAAATAATAACATTTACTTTCTAATAATTAACATAGAATTTTTAATAAAAAAATTATTTATTTAATAATATCAATGATATTAACATTAATATTTTAATATAAAGTATTAAGAGATAATAAAATAATTTAGTAATTATTTTAATATTAATGGGTATTAATATTAATTTATTAATATTATATAATATACTTTTTCGTTATTATATTTATAATATATTTCATGATTATTAATAAAAGTATGAATAAGAACTGATACAATGTGAATTTTGTTTAGAAAATTAATATTAATAATATTAACAACAATTAGTATTAATAATAATATTAATATTATTCTACATGGCTCTTGGTTCCATTGTAAATAGTGCACTATTAAGACACTCAATTCCATAGGTCACTCGCTTCAAACCTTCTCTAAGTGTTCCTTACCAAAAATAAAAAATAAATAACATTAATTAATATTCAAACTTAATACATTAATGTTATATAAATAATTTTAATATTAATTTTAATTAATTTTATATTAATATATTTATTAAATTAATATTTTAAGTAAAAAATATTAATATTATTAATATTTATAAATATAATTTTAACCTAATTATTAATATTAATAACATTAAATAATCCTAGTCAACTATGGTGAAACGTCGCATTGTGGCAAAGGGTTTCTCAATATGAAATTTAATCATGGCCAACCATGGTCCAACTTCACATTGTCACAAAGACTCTCTCAATATGAAAATAAACCATGGTGCAATGTCACATTGTGGCAAAGATTGTTTCAATATGAATATCAACCATTGTCCACCATGGTCAATCATGGTCAACCATGGTCAATAATCATGGTCATATTGTGACAAATATTGTCTCTTAGTCCATCATCACGTTATGACAACCATGGTCATCCACGGTAAGTTATGGTCCAATGTCACATTGTGACAAAGAATGTCTCCATATGAAAAGAAACCATTTTCAACCATGGTCTGACATCGCATTGTCACAAAGATTGTCTCAATATAAAAATCAACCATGGTCAATGATGGTCAAGAATGTTTAATTTAGGGTTTATAATATTTATCTTTAGGTTTAATTTCATTGGGTTTATAATATTAAATCCTTGGGTTTAATATTATTCCCTTCAATCTATAATCGCTTGGGTTTTTACTATTAATCTCTTGTGTCGATTAGTCACTTTCATTTATAATATCAATGCCTTGGGTTTATTAATTTAAAGGTTCAAATTACGAGGGTATAATATTATTCATATGGTTTATAATATTAATCATAAGGCTTAATATAAATCCCTTCAGTTTATAACCATGGCCAACTGTGGTTAACAAGTGTCCAATGTCACATTATGACAAATATTGTCTCAATATGAAAATCAACCACCTTCAACCATCATCAACAATCGTCAACCATGGCCATTCATGGTCAACCATGGTCAAATGTCACATTGTAACAAAGATTGTGTCAATGTGAAAATCCATGATGATAATATTAATCCAATGAGTTTATCAATCCCTTGGATTTATAATATTGATCCTAGGGTTTCTAATATTAATCTTAGAGTTTAATATTAATCCCTTAAGTTTATAATCCCTTCGATTTATAGTATTAATCCATTGGGTTTATTAATCATAGGGTTTATGTTCCTAGGATTTAATATTAATCCTAAATTTTAATGTTATTCCCTTGGGTTTTTAATATTAACCCCTTGAGTTTATTAATCGCATACATTTTATTTTTAATCCTAAAGTTTCTAATATTAATCTTAGGGTTTAATTTTTATTTTAGCATTTATATCCCTTTAGTTTATAATACTAAATCCTTGTGTTTAATATTATTCCCATGGGCTTATAATTTATTGGGTTCATCATTCTCCCATGTGTTTATGATATCAATCTCTTGGGTTTATTAATCTAAGGGTTCATATTCCTAGGATATAATATTATTCACAAGATTTATAATATTAATCCTATGGTTCAATTTAAATCTCTTTGGTCATAATCCATTGAGTTTATAATATTGTGTCAATATGAAAATCAACCATGGTTAACAATGATCAACCATGTCTATTTTAGGTGTTATAATATTTATCTTAAAGTTTATATACATTGGGTTTATAATATTAAATCCTTGGGTTTAATATTATTTCCTTGGGTTGATAATCCCTTGGGATTTTAGTGTGAATCCCTTGCTTTTATTTGTCTATTTGGTTTATAATATCAATCCCTTGGGTTTGTTAATCTAAGGGTTCATATTTCTAGGGTAGAATATTATTCATAGGGTTTATAATATTAATCCTAGGGTTTAATATAAATCCCTTCAGTTTACAATCATGGTAAACAAGGGTCCATTGTCACACTACGACAATGATTGTCTCAATATGAAAATCTATGATGTTTAACAATCATCAACCATCGTCAACCATGCTCATTCACGTCAACCATGGTCCAACGTCAAATTGAAACAAATTTTGTCCCAATATAAAAAATAAATGATGGTCAACAATCTTCAATCATGGTCAAACATAGTCAAATGTCACATTGTGACAAAGATTGTCTCAAAATGAAAAGAAATGATGGTTAATCATGGTACATATTCAAATAAATCATGGAAAATCATCGTTAACTACCGTCCAACATCACATTGTGAAAAATATTGTATCAATATGAAAAATCAACCATGGTTAACCATCATCAACAATGACCAACCATGGTCATCCATGGTCGGCTATGGTCCAACGTCGCATTGTGATAAATATTGTCAATACGAAAATCCTCCATGGTTAACCATGGTCCAATGTCACATTATGACAAATATTCTATCAATATGAAAATAATCATGGTCAGTCATGGTCCAATGTCACGCTGCGACAAATATTGTCTCAATATAAAAATCAACCATGGTCAACCATGTTTTTTTACGACTTATAATATTTATCTTAAGGTTTATATACCTTGGGTTTATAATATTAATCCTTTGGGTTTTGGGTTTTTAAAATTAATTCCTTATTTTTATTTGTGCCTTGGGTTTATAATATCAATCTCTTGGGTTTATTAATATAAGGGTTAATATTCCTAGGGTTATAATATTATTGATAAGGTTTATAATATGAATCATAGGGTTTAATATAAATCCCTTAGGTTTACGATCCATTGGGTTTGTACTATAAATTCTTTGGGTTCATAATATTAATGATAGGGTTTATATTCCTAGGGTTGAATATTAAGCCTAGAGTTTACAATATTAATCTCTTGGGTTTATTAATTTTAGAATTTAAATTCCTAGGATTTATTATTCATCCTATGATTTAATGTTATTCCCTTGGGTCTATAATCCATTGGGTTTTTGATATTAATCCCTTGGGTTTATTAATCCACTGGGTTTATAATATTAATCATAAGGTTCATGATATGAATCTCTGGGTTTAATGTTTATTTCATGGTTTATAATATTTATCATAGTGTCTATATCTCTTTGGTTTATAATATTAATCCCTTGGGTTTAATATTATCCTTTTGGGTTTATAATCCCTTGTATTTTAGTATTAATACCTTGGGTTTATTAGTTCCTTGGGCTTATAATACCAAGGGTTTAATACTGTAACATTGGAATAGGAAAAAACCGTATCCAATATCACATTGTGACAAACAATGTCTCAATATGAAAATAAGTCTAGCAATCATTGTCACAATGTTACATTACATTGTAACTTATTCAATGTCTCATTGTTACATTACATTGTAACTTATTCAATGTCACATTGTTACATTAAAAAACATCGATTTAATACAAGGTTTATAATATTAGGGCCCTCTAATATTTGGTTTATAATATTAAAGTTTAATATTGTGTTTATAATTTCTATTATTAGTTTTTATAATATTAATATTAGGGTTTACAATATA
>APFE031224956.1:0-11728 GCA_000404065.3 Pinus taeda | reverse complement strand
GATAATAATGCATTAATATATTTTATTTACCAAAAAAATATAAAATTATGTAATTTACAAACTATGGACCAAGCCTATAAATTAGAGGGTGCCCTTATAGATTTGATTATAATTTCTTTTAAGTAAATAAAGAATATTGCATAATGACAAAGAGATGAGTTGAAAATGTATGTGAAATATCACATTAGAAAATTGTGAAATATATTCAATTTTTCATATTAAGTGGTGTGGTATAGTGATAATTTTACTTCTAAGCTGGTGATTTCATTGGTAGATAGGCTCTCCAAAGAAACCATTCATAATATATCAAAAGTTAGTGTTAGGAATATGTGAATAAATTATGTGAAATATCACATTGGAAAATTGCGAAATATATTCAATTTTTTCATATTAAGTGGTGTGGTATAGTGATCATATTATTAAGCTAGTGGTTTAATTGGCAGATAAGCTCTCCAAAGAAACCATTCAAAATATATCAAAATTTAGTGTTAGGAATATGTGAATAAATAGCTAATTAGATGTATTTTTTCACTTTTAACCTTTATTTTTATATAAAGCAATTTTATATATTTTCAATAGCTATATATATATTTATGAGAAAATTATACCTATTAAAAACATTTTTTTATATTATCTATTTTTAAATTATAAATCAAATTTATAATAATCTTTGTAATATATCTATTTTCTATCATAAAAATATATATAACAAGTATCATATATTACTATTATATTTCTCTCATAGTTAACCAAAACATAATGACAGTAACACATGCATGTATTATTGTAATACGTAGTAATCCCACAAGATGAAACACTGCATAATCAAGCAAATATGGTCATTCTAAACGAAAGCTTATATGAATCTACGTCCATTCATTCATAAACTAAAAATTATAATAATATCAATCATCTGTTTCAACTATGATCATGCGACTAGTAACTTCTCATGTTACTTGTTATTTCAAAATTTTATTTACGATTTGTAATAAAATTTAAAAATTTAAAACATAGATTATATTCATTTAATCAATTATAAACAAATAAATGAAAAACACAATTACACTTGATATTATAAATAAATTTACTAAATAATATTTCCCCATTTTATATTAAAAGCATTCCAAAACAATAAAAAAGTCCCTAACTTTTTGACCAACAACCCAAAAACTTCAAAAGGTATTTGGGCTTGAAACCCCTGAGCTTAAGCTGATCGCAAATTCTCCAAATATTTGGAATCGAACAGACAGGTCAATTTTTTGACCGGGTCCATGTCTGTTTTGGGGAATCTGCAATCCACTTTTCAATGCCAAATACTTTTTGAAATTCCTGAGTTATTGGTCAAAAGGGTAAAGACTTCTTCATTATTTTGGAACGCTTTTAATATAAAACCCATGTCCGTCCAAATATTTGGAGAATGTCCAATCAACTTAAAGATGCCCGATTGAAACTACCCAACCAAGCATTTTTAAATTCATTCAATTCATGCAGTAGGAAATTCAATTATTGATCATATGTCAATAATAACAACTACAACTACTATTTGAAAATCACGAATATTATCAGAGTTCAGTCACTAACTGATTCAATCAACGATGATGTGCTAAGCCCTATGATTTTAATTTTAAATCTGAAAAGTAACGATACACTAAATAAATTGATCACAATCCATAGGCTTCTTAATGGGAATGACACTTCACTCTCCAGACACTTCATCCTGCGATAATTCTGCTCCACATTCCATATACAGTACTGCTGCGAAATGCCAAACTTTTTTCTGTCTTCGTAGAACTGTGGGGTCTCTTCACCATGGCCCACCAGCTTCTACGTAAGGTTGGGGTGAGACTTGTAAGGCACTCTTAGCAGACATTATCTAATTAGTTCGTGTGGAAAAACGTCCATGATCAATGCAGGCATTAGCCATAGAAATGCACGTCTCACCGATGATCTTGTCTATATACTTGAAGTCATAAGTCACGGCTGAAACGAGAATCTTCGAGTCGGCTCAAATACCCTTGAAGAGCGGAGTAATGTCATGATAACATCTTCAAGTCCCCTCAAATAGCCTTGAAGAGCAGGAAAACGTGGAGCGCAAAATCGGAATCGGCACCTTTGAATATGCCTTCCCCGTCTCTTAAAATCGACAAGATTGAGAGCGGAAGCTCGAATCTTTTTAACTAAAATCTGGCCTTGTCCCGGATTTGGCACAGGGAAATCCCCGAATTGCAAGACGTGTCGGATTGGATCCACATTCGTTGGAAAAACACGCTCTCTGCTGTTTACACAGGTTTAGTCTTTGGTTGTTTGGGGAAACGGAATGTTGGCAAGAGGAGGCCCTCAAAACAGATTTCAGGTAAAGCGCGGCAATTAAAAGAATTCAAATTTCATGGATGATGTATCCATACATGAATGGCCTACATGAATGACATGCTATGGGGACTGAACAGCCTGGAGGGCGTCGCAGCGGTCGACTGGCGGCGACGGGCAAGAGACGTCTAGTGACCGGAGAGAAAATTCAAGGCAATGTCACATCAGCCGGGAAAGAAGAAAAATTCAGCCGGGAAAGAAGAAAAATCCGTTTGGCAGATTTCCAAAAACTCGCATTATAGACTACGCCATTGTAAAAGGGAAAACCAGATTTCCATTTCGTAGAATGCTTAGCATGGCATCGGGTACAGTCAGATACTGTCTTTGAGGCATTAAATACCGAATAGCATAGGATCCTCAACGTCATCTAAATTCTTGTTGTTCTTCTAAATTTTAGTTTGTGAAAATTATAATACCAAAATATTTTATTCTTGTTATTATTCATAGAATGCATTTTTTTTAACTTATACTTGTTGAAGTAAATCCATATTAGTATTTATATCTACATGTCATCAATGTAAAAAAAATAAATACTTTTGTAACACAATATGTTATTAACAATAATTTAAATGTTGAATTCCCATTTAAATCTGATTTTTTTTTCTTCATATAAATCAAATTGATAAGACATCAATAATAATTTTATTTTTTAAAAATATATATTTGAATCATATTAAATTTAAATTCTATATAATTTTGTTTAAATTAATTAAAAGAAAAAAGGCTGAATTTAATTTTAAATGTGATGTTTTTAATTTTCTTATATAAATTAAATTGATGAACCACTAATAAAAATTGATGTTGTACTATATACAATGCATTATTTAAACATTCACTTTTGATTTACAAATCATGCTAAAAGGTATGAAAATTGATATTGTGAAATTAAGACTTACTATAATTTTTAGTAATTTTGATTTTTTTCAATTATATTATAACTATATAATCTATAAATTTTCTATCCTCATACATTTTTGCACAAGTGTTTGAGAGATGTCCTTAACCTTTCATTCCTTTTTGTCTTCAAAGGACTCTTGTTGACCATGTAGTATTTGGCTTTTTGTAGTAAGGGTTCTTATATTTCAATGAACGCTTCAATTTGATACTTAATCATATTGATAAAACAATGAAATATAAAACTTGAGGTTTTATGCTATGCTCTTATTGATAAAGTAGTGAGTGATGGAAAATAAGGTTCTATGCTGAGTTGGGCTCTCTAGCTTCAAGTGGATAGAGGTTAGTCGAATATGGTAGACATATGTTATTATTTCAAAATGGTAAATCACATAGATTTCATTTCTCAAATTTCTAAGTGTCATGTTCACTGACTTGTTCATTGAATTTATCTAAAAATATCTTGTTAGGCCCTATTCAAAATTCAATTGGAAATTTACAATCTTATGAACTTAGATCTCCCTTCCAGCTCACTATTAGACAATTCCAATTACTTTTAAGAATTTGGAAATGCTTCATTATTTGATTGTTTTTTTCAACAATCACATGGGGTAAATTCCAAAAGGAGGGTTTTTTTCCAAATGAACAATTTCCATGTTCTTCATCGGAAATCCTAGCCTTTTTAGAAAACCGACATTCCAATTACCTATCTCTCAAACAACAAGAGGTCATTTTTGCATTTATGAAAGAGTATTATTGCTAATGAATGGAGATATTGCTTCTATGCTATGTTTTCTACTTTTGAGATTCATTTGGAAAGGAAATAAGTGTATGCAAAATGTTGATTCTTGCAACATATTATCCAAAGGTTAGAGCAGAAAAGGATTTCATATCAAGAGATTCACATAACAACTAATGGATATACCAACCACAACTACTTAGAAATGAGGATTTTTGGTTAATTTATAAGGGAAATTTGAGCGATGACACACTTGTTGTTATGAAAGTTTTCTAGTTGTAAAATGCAAGGTTGAAAAGAGTTTTAGAGAAAAATGTAAAATTCTATAAAAGGTTCAACCTCCATTTTAAAGGATTAGTGTTCCAATTTATGTCTAACAAAAGCTTGGAGAAGCATTCATATCCTAATATAGGTGACAACAATGGTGAATATGTATGTGAACTAGAAATGATAACACAATTAGATATTGCCATAGTTGTGCCCCATGCCATGGAATGCTTTCATCGTGATTCTTTTGTTCAAGTAGTGCATTGTTATTTAAAACCCAATAACATGCTTTTTGATGAAGACATATGGACCATATGATGGATTTTGGTATTGAAAAATTAATTAATGTAACCCCTACTAAGCCACTTCAACATTTTCTTTGAAAGGGTCCATGGGATAAATTCTCTCAAGTATGACATTTTAGAACATTAATTTTACTTGTTATTTCTCATCAACAATTTTTGTACACATTAGTCAAGTAAAACAAGATGAAGATTGACTTCAATGCAAAATATGTATTAAGTGAGAGCATGCATACAAAAGTAGATATTTATAGCTATGAAATTTTGTTATTGGAAATGCTTACTAGGAAGAAGCCAACTAGTGACATGTTTTTTGGAGGCCTAAACTTGCACAAGTGAGTGAAGCTAGTGTTTCCAAACATAGCGAAGGACAAATTTCACATAAATATTTTTAACAAGGTGGATGGAGGTGAATTTGAAGAAAATAATGTATACAATTACTTTCTTTGCTACATGTTAGTTTTCTTTTCTCAAAAGATTCACCCAACGAACGACTAACTCTGAAAGATATGGTAATGGTATTGGAGAGCCTTAGAAATTGTTTGGGGCTAGGAGATTGAGATGAAGCATATCCAATTTCCTTAGAAATACAAATGCAACAAGGAGTAATATGAATGCATTAAATGCTTGTTGTTCTTCTACATTTTAGTTTGTGAAAATTACAATACCAAAATATTTTATTCTTGTTATTATTCATAGAATGCATTTTTTTAACTTATACTTGTTGAAGTAAATTTATACTAGTATTTATATCTACATGTCATCAATATAAAAAAAAATACTTTTGTAACACAATATCATGTGAATTGTAACTCTACATTTGGTTTATTTAATTATTTGTTCATAACCTCAATGTTTTTAATTGTATAAAAATTAGTTCCACTCTTTATGTTTTTATAGATGAAAGGATATGCTTATAAAAAATAAATTTATGACCTATAAACACATATTTAAGATTGAATTTTTTTATTTTGTTTACTATGTTTCAATGTAATTGGTCTCTGGATATTACTTTTGATTAAAATTCAATGAAGGTCGAATTCAATGCAGAGTATGGATCAAGCGAGCTGATGTCTACCAACAAAGATATTTATAGCTATGGAATTTTCTTATTGGAAATTCTGATCTTGAAGCAACCAACTAGTGACTTGTTTTTTGGAGATCGAAACCTGCAAAAGTGGGTGAACTCAATATTTCCAAACAAAGAGAAGGAAGTAATTCACCTCATTCCTTTTAGTGGGGTGGATGAAGATGAATTTGAATTAAGTGATGTTTATAAATGGCTACTTTGTTTTCGAAAGGTTGACTTTCTTTTTTTGAAATATTCACCAATTGAACCGCGAACGATGATGTAGGAATGGTGGTAGAGAGCCAAAGAGAGGATGTATGGGAAATCATGGTTGCTTATGGGAGATTAGGACAAAGCATTTACAACTTACTTAGTAGTAAAAATTCAAAAAGGAATGATGCACATGCAGTGGCTACCTAGATTTCTTCTATGTATTGGTTTGTGAAAAATGCAACAATAGAGGATTATTGTTTGAGTTACACCTAATTTGACGCTTGGAGAAGCATTTGTGGCATAATATATATGACAAAAAGTGTGAATATGCATGTGAATTGAGAATAAAAAATATATTGGACATTATAATAGATGTGGCCTGTGCCATCGAATATCTTCATCGTGATTCTTTTTTGCTAGTAGCGCATTGTGATCTAAAACCCAACAATGTGCATCTAAATGAAGACGTATCAAACATGTAACATATTTTGTTATTGAAAGATTAATTGATTAATACTATAGTGATCACTTCAACACTTGATTTGAAAGGATCCATGGGCTAAATTGCCCCAGGTATGCAATTTTTGAATGTTTAATTTTTACTTGTTTTTCTTATCAACATTTTGGTGTGCACTAGCCAAGCAAAATTTGATGAAGGATAACTGTAATGCAGAGTATGGATTGGGTGAGGTAGTGTCTACAAAAGGAGATATTTACAAATTTGGCAATTTCTCGTTGGAAATGCTTGCTGGGAAAGAACCAAATAGTGACATGTTTTATGGAGACTTAAACTTGCACAAGTGGATGAACCTAGCCTTTCCAAATAGATTGAAGGAGATAATTGACTACAACCTTTTTAGCAAGGTAGATGGAGATGAATTTGAAGAAAATAATGTATACATTTGCCTAATTTATTTGTTATAGTTTAGTTTGTTTCTCCTAATGAATGACCAACTATGATAGATGTAGTAATTGTTTTGGAGAGCCTCATAAATTATTTGTGGGAAAATGTAGTTTCTTTTAGGAAATTAAGACAAAGCATGACCATTTTTCTTAGCAGTAAAGATACAAAAAATATTGATACACACACATCGAATAACCAAAGTTCTTCTCCATTTTAGTTTGTAAAAATTGCAATACGAGAAGATTTTGATCTTTTCATTATTCATACAATAACATTTTTTTAACTAATTATTATTAAAGTAAACTTTTATTAGTATTTATATATATATTTTGTTATTATGGAAATAATAAATATGTTCTTGTGTAACACAATATTATGTGAATCACAACTCTACATTTTTTCTAACTTATTGTCCATTTATAATGTTATGTAGAAATTATGGTGTAGAATTGTAAGTGCCTGTGAAATTTTAATCCAAATCACAAGACACAATCCTACTTTACTGCTCTATGAAATTCCATTCAAAATTTAGAACATCAATCAAAAACATGAAATAAGAAATAACACTCATGCACGATATTTATTCTAGGGGAAAGCAAATGCTAAAACCCCTTAAGCCTGCTTGCATTAATCTAATGAATAGAGATATATTACAACTGATTACTCAGATCGAGCACAACCTATAAGTGAATAACCTATCTCTCTTCTCACAAAGAATCTCTGACCCAGACTTAGTCAATTTCAGACTTTGTTTGAGCCCTATTTCCTTGTGTAATTTTAGAGGAAATTAGGCCCCTATTATTAAAGAATTTCCTCCAAAAATCTTGTGCAAATCCCAAGGTTGATCATTTGATTGCATGCAACACGTGTACACTCAAGACTAGTCTACAAATGATGTTACATTGCCTTGGAATCTCCATCACATCTAAGGAACTCGAATTCTTTGCATGCACTAGCTATTTTGGGATGATTGATCAGTTAACTAGATGATAACTAAGTTAAACTGTTGTCCCACAACACAGGTAACCTTCCACTAGTTCCTCCAATGTTAGAAATAGTTTAACTGAAAACAACTTGAAATAATTGACCTTGATTACAACAAATTAGCAATCACACATGCTTAATTGAAGTCCAAATCTGCTAACTCGAATTTACTGAGCTAACTAAGTGACAAGAGCCATGTCACCTCATTTAACTACATCCAAGTTGTCTTCTGTTGGAATTTCAAAATTTTCTCATTTTGACAAAGGCAAAATCAAATTGAGACTTTCTTGCTACATTTTTCAACACACTCTTTCCGCAACAAAGGGATTATCAACCACCCCTATCTTGTACCTATGAAAATCGAACTTCCCTCTTGAAAAAACCTTTATCAAGATGTATGCATCTTTTTCCTTTGTCAGAATGTATTGTAGCAAAATTATTTTCCCCTGCACATAGTCCAGTAAATGGTAATAATGAATCTCTATATGTTTGGATTGATCATGAAATATCAGATTCTCCGAGAGCTTGATGCAACTATGATTATCACAATAGATCACAGTTGGATCCTTCATCTGACCAAACTATCCAACAAGTATCTTTCTCATCCAAATAACCTCACATGTTTCTTTACTTGCAACCATGTATTCTACTTTTGCCAAGCTGAGTGTTATAGGTCTTTGCTTCTTGTTGTACCAAGAAACCATTGCAGACCCAACATTGATAATTCCACATGATGTACTCTTTTGGCTGGATGGAATCCCTACCCAATCTACATCTGTGAAGCCACACAACTTTACTCCCTTTTTCCATCTGTACCATAATCCATAATGAGTAGTGTCTCTGAGGTACTGTAAAATATGCTTAGCTACCTTCCAATAAAATTTGGCTGGCCTAACCATAACTTAGATTAGCTTGTTGACTGCATAGCACATATCCAACCATTTTTTTTTATTAGATGCATCAATGAACCCACTAGCTACCGATAAATGGTAGCATCCACCTCTTCACCTGAAGTAGCATCCTCCTTCCTCTAGTTGGTTGCTAGAGGTGTCTCCATGGGTTTGTAACTCTCTATGTAGGATCTTTGTAGTATCTCATTTGCATAATTTCCTTGAGAAACAAATAGTTCCCCATCACCTTACCATACTTCCAACTCAAGGAAGTAGTGCATGAGACCCATGTCTTTCATTTCAAATTCCCTTGCAAGTTCCTCCTTGCAAGAACTGATTAGCTTCTAATTAACAATTAAAATAAAATAATCAAAATATGAGACAATAATAAGAAATTTACATCCTACGAAGATATGATAGAGGTTTGCAATTGCTTCACTTTTGGTGAAGCCCAAACTGGTGAAATAATTGTTGATCATGGTGCACCATGCACGAGGTGCTTGTTTGAGACTGTACAAGGGTCGCTTGAATCTGCACAGATGAGAATCTTGATTGAATGTATCAAAACTTTTTGGTTGCTCGATGTACACCTCCTCCTCAATAACGCCATAGAGGAATGTTGTTTTACATCCATCTGGTCGATCTTCCACCCCATATGTGCAACCAGTGCAAGAATTGATCTAATGGATGAATACCTTACTACGGGAGAAAAGGTTTCCTCATAGTCAATTCCCTCAACTTGAGAGAATCCTTTGGCCATAAATCTAGTCGTATACTTCTTTATTCCTCCATTTGTTTCATGATTTACTTTGAAGATCCATCTTGAACCCACTCCTGATATATCTGTTGGTCTTAGGACCACTTCCCAAAAACTTTTCTTTACAATGGATTCATATTCCTCCACCATTGCATCAACCTAAACAGGTTTCTCTACTTCTTACTCAAAAGAGGATGGCTTAGTATCTACTGTTGGTGGCTAGAATTGTCCTACTTTTTGGTCTCTATCCTATCCCAAACACACCACCTTAACCTCTGTTTTAACCCTAAAGGCCTATATATTCGTGTACTTTTGCCCAATTGCACACATTGTTGCACTCCTCTTATATTTTTCATATTCAAAGGCTATATATGTACTTAATCATTAAATTACAAGTTTTATATCTTAAAATGTATTTGCAACTAATATATTCCTTTCATAAGTAATGCGATGGAACAAAAGTGTTAATCTATGTGAAAGATTGGGTGGGTGCAGGAATCATCTTTGTATCAGTCAGTGTTCTTGCACTTTCGAGGCAATTACTAATTCTTTGTTTGACTCACTGCTTATGGACGAGACAACTCAGTAGACTGCGGAGATTTCTTGCTAAGAGATCAATTTCCTTGTTGGGCTTGAAATTTAGAGAATAAGGCGAGATATGAAGGCTAGACTTCGACTGCAAAACCCCTGTTTAGATTTTTTGCGAACAACCAAAAGGCTAAATATATCATGTTGTTATATTTTTTGTTGCGGCCAACAACCGAAGTATGTATTTAATAGGGTTTCTCTATAGATGTTAGAGAGTGATGCTATATTAAAATTTTGCTACCATTTGTAATTTCTGAGTATCGCCATTTTTGGGTTGTACTAGGGGATCCACGATGTGTATTTTCTCTTTTTGAAACTTAGTACAAAGGAACATGCCAGTTGTGAACTTCTTGTCTCGGTGTTGGTGTGATGCTCCATTTGAGTGCTTGAAGTTTCCATTTTGTTACAGGGAAAAGAGCTGGTTGGCTAGGGCCCAACCATCCTAGCTCATTCTTCCTTTGTTAAAAGTGTGTTAGATTTATTTTTATTCAAGGTTAGTGAAGCAGATCATTTTTGGATTCTTTCTATAACTAGTGAACTTTAACTTATTATAAGCTATGTGATCTGGATCTAGGTGCGTGTGTGGTTCATTTGCATTCACTTTTATTTCCTTACATTCTTTTCTACAAATGCGTGCTGCCTTTTTATTTACAAAGAAAACATACATATAGCTTCCTGCACTGGTGTGTTTTCATTTCAGTAAGATTGAAAGTTTCCTTTATCCATTGCAACTAGTTGTTTTTATTTTTGCAGGTCTATTATTCTTTTGCAAATAGTGTTTTTCTTTTTAGTGAAGCATATTCTAATATTCAAGTTCAGATTTAGATTTGAGTAATGTCCATAAGCTTGCACTAATGTTTTTTACATTATTTGGGTTTGTACCTGCACCCATTATTGGATTTAATATTGAATTTAGAAGAAGGATTCCTTGAGTTAAAATGATTATTTATATAAGGTTGAAGATCTAATTTATTCAATAAACAGTCATCTCAAGAAAGAGCTTGCTGATGTTTGAGTCGAAGTAGTTTCCAAGTAAAAATGTTTCTTATTTCAATATAAATTTCCTTTGCTTGTGAAAGCACTTTTCATTTCCGAGCATGTGATTATTTAATGGTTCATTTTTCTTACAGAAGTTCACTTTATAGCTTTGTTTTCACCTTGCATTTATTTTCTTAGCTGAAACACTTTTATTTCTTGCAACCAATTTGGAAACCAAGTGCAGTAACTATGGTTTCCTAGTACAAGAACCTATGTTATGTAAAGGGAGGCCCCCTCGAAGAGGCTGAATTCTAAGGCTTTGATCTTTCTTTTCTATCTTTTTGTAAGTTGGTTTCATAACATTTGGTATCAGAGCTTTGGGTTTTAGGGTTTTGCTGCTCCAAACAGGTCATTGTGGCAATTTTTTATTTTTTTGCAGGCTCGACGCTAACAAAAAACAACCATTTGAGATGATATCACATTGAACCTTGGGTACAAATTTCAAATCTTGTGTCACTATATTGTCGGAGATATGATCTAAGGAAGTTAGGGTTTTTGCAAGATCCATAATTTCATCTTAAATAGTTCATCGTGGAAGTTTCACTATAACTCTTTCTCTACGAAGTTTTAGAAGCAAAACAAAAATCTCATTTGCGAGAAAATCTCTATGAACCTCTGGTCCAAATTTTAGATCTTGGCTTGCTATATTTTCAGATATATGATCTAAGGAAGTTAGGGTTTTTGCAGACTCTCGAATTACATCCTAAACATGTGAC
>APFE031224954.1:0-22503 GCA_000404065.3 Pinus taeda | reverse complement strand
CTATAGAGCACTTAGGCTTCCTTTCACCTATGCTCGGCAAGAATGAGCGAAATTCACATAGGGTTTGGGGAATATTCTTATCTTTTGGAGTCATCTAGAAGTTTCCCTCACTTATCAATGCCTATGAGCTCAAAAATGGATGAGGAATGAGTTAAGGTGCATCCTATCCTCTCATCCCTTCCTCCATGGAGCTAATTCTAAGTATGGAAGACCATTCAATGCCACCATTAATGACAAAACGTTCTTCATCTTCCTATAAATTTATCACTCATTTAAGTGATTAGGGGTTGAATTATGTTGAATTGTAAGGAGATAATGCTGCTATGAGATTTTTCTTTGAAGCAAGTATTGTGATGCTACAAGTTTTTCATGCTTTTGATGTGATGTGGATGGGATCCAAGTTGGAGGAATGGCTTTGAATCAGACACCAATGGTTGTAATTCCTTCTTCTATCTAATAAAGTGTTTGAACCTTTTTCCCATATGTTTGTATTGTTTTATAATGCTTATGTGTGTGAATTGTATCTAATTCCTTTCACTTATATTCAATAGATCGTATGCTTTGATCAATTTTTGTCTTCTACTGTGTTTACAAGGTACTTCTCAAGTGGATTAAGTACAAGAAGGAGTGACGAAATCTATACAAGGGAGACAAGAGGAAAGCGGAACTACAAGTAGGCCTTTTATCTTCTCATCTTATCTATTGCTTATAGGAAAAGTTTAAAACACTTTAAACTGTTGTTCTAGATACAACTAATTATCTAGGGAATTAGTATTTATTCGTAGATACTAAATTCTCCAAAACAAATTGGCGACTCTGATGGGGAGAGAATCCTCTTTCCTAATAGCTTATCCACCTCTTAAGACATCCTTGTAGACATTATTTGTGTTCATAGATTGTAATTCAGTTGTTTACATTCAAAATTTGATCAAAACTGTGTCAAGTTGTCTCTTGAAATGGCTTACTGTCACCAGTGTAGGCTTGTGAGGGACACAATGCACTGCAAAGCACCCCTGACTTAGGGACAATGCTCTAAAGCACATTGTTTCCCACTCTGGACTGCGTTGATCCTCCTCGGATTAGCTTCCCACCTTTGGAAAGATTTTTTGACAAGTTTTCTCTGTTTGATTGTTTGTTGATTGATCAATGAATGCTTTGTCTCAAAAACAGAGTTGTTATCTCCTAGTCTAGCCCAACTTTTATTGGATTGATAATTTTTTCTTCATGTTTTCTTTTTCATTATCGATTAATAGTCAAATTTAGGATATAATTGATTAATCTTCATTCGAAAGAAAGTGTCGTAAAGTCTTCTCTTCCTTCGAATTAGAAATGTCGTAAAATTCTTTGTTCTTATGAAAGATTGATTGATTGTATGTGCATATTTCCTTTTGTTCATATTCACATCAAGGAAATTGAAAATAAATACATGAATGTTGCATTGAAAAAGTTTGTGTGTGCTCATAGGAATAGTGTAGGGAAATTGCATTTAGATTGTGCTCTTTGCTCTTTGATCAAAAGAAATCTGATTGCTCTATCCCTAAATAGCTAGGATTTTCATCGTTAAATTGAATGGAAAGAATGCTTATCATGATAGTTTCATTCCTAGGAATTTCAGAATACATCATGTGGTGAACTTGAAAGGAAAATTCCTAATAAATATCAACCTAAAATTAACATCAATTTACCTAATGGAGCATTGTCATTAATGAGAACATTTAGTAGTTCTAGACTAGAGATGTGATCCGGCGTCGTAAAACAAAGCAATTGTTGCTAACTTGTCTACAATTCATCCAGAGTGTGATACCTCATTCCATGTGTGTGAGTATATCATAGCTCATCCACGTACCTTCGGGTATATAGGGCATTGTTACAGTACATAAAGTATATGGGAATTCTCTCATTGTGTGGTTTTGCATTAGATAATGCTTATACAGACTGCGCCTCCACATACCTTTGGGTATATATGGGAGGACAACTCTAGGTTGCTATCCATCCTTAAGTAACTGAGTTAGTCGCCTTGTAAATTGTGATACACCAAACACAACATTCGGGGAGATTGCCTTCCCGTACTTCTTGGTTCACCAGGAGGTATTCTGTAGTTCATAGTTGCTTGATAAACCTTTTGCCTAGAATACCCCTTTTTGTTTATTTTTTTTTTGATAATAAAATTAATCAACAATCATGGAGGAACATAAACCCTTACCTCATCGTTCGCGGAAGAGAGCGAGCACACTGCCTTTGCCACCCAAAGTGACACCTATTTGGAAAAATCGGTCTCGCTTAACTGAGTCTAGTACTTCAAGAACTCCTAGTTCTTCATCTGAATTACCTAAATCATCTATTTCATTAAGTACTGAGACTCTAGTTGCTCCAACCATTTCTGGTACATCCATTTTTGAAGAAGAAGTTTCACAATTACCTGAGGACATTAGCATTGATCCTAGTGAAACAATAACTGATATTGTTTGACAATGAGTTGATCCTAAACTTGAAGTTTCTCAACAAGAAAGTACTTTTGAACTTGAATCAGTTCAACCAGAAGTTAATCCAAAACCTATCCCAGTTCTAATAGAAGTTACATCTGAACCTGAAATTATTCAGGCACCTCTTACTGAAACTGTTGTTCATTTACCTGAACATTTGGACTTCGAAATTGAACATTATAAAGTTGTTACTTTACTAAAGGATGATCAACTGGTTACCCATCAGACATCAGTAACTACTGAAACTTCAACTTTATCAACACCAGAAATCTTTTACAGACCTGACGGTGAAGTTCTTCCACCAGGTCTAATTGTTATAGATGAAGAATTGGAAGAAGATTCTACACTTGGAACCCCTTTCCACTTTGGAATTGGGCTTTATCTTTACCTTCATACTCCTCATTTGACTACTCCATTTGATCCTGCTTATTTTCAAGTACCCGTTGATTCTTTACGACAACTTTTGGATAAGTTAACTATGGCTAAACAACCGTCAACATCTTAGACTGTATCATCTAATGCAGCTGCAGCACAATCTTCTATTGCAACCTCCTCGATGTTTTCTACTACACCTGAGTCACATATTTATGGTGAACCATCCATCCCGATTGGTTACCAATCCTTATATGGAACCCACTCAGGGGTTGCTTCGACACCAAGGTCATCACCCATGTCCTTAACCAGAATTTTACCTGGTTCTTCTCTAACAAGAACTCAATAGTTTGATCATGCATATCAATATCAAGCTGGGAAGTCTGGTCAACAAAGACCTATGGATCCATTAAATACTGGATTTCCACCATATGGAGAGCAATATGCTTATTCACCATATCCTTCTTCTTCCAGAGAACCATCATATGGTAATATCCCACAATATTCAGGTCAATCTGGAATTAGAGTTTGTCAAAGGCAACTAACAATGCTAGTTCAACCTAGGCTTGTGTATCCAACACAACCAATGCAAACTGTGTCAACTATTCCCTCTACACCTGTTGTTACTACTGTACCATAGTCACAGGTTCAAATTGTTGTATCTCAACCGGTACAAACTAGTCCTTCTACCTTGCAACCACAATTTTCAGGTCAAGAAGTTCAAATTCCTCAAGTTTCTGTACAACAACCACTTGTTTTTGGGGTTCAAAAACAACCTCAGGTTAGTATTCCCTTATCTAGATTGACCCAAGATTACACTAGTATATTTTATTCACAACCTGGCCAACCTTTCATTACTGGGTGACAACAACTGTTAAATCAACAACAGTTGTACCAACAACAACAACAATTGATTCAACAACCATGGTAGCCTCAATTTCAACAACCCCAATTCTAGCAATTCCAACCCCAATTTGGACTTGCTCAACAGGCTCAACTTGGGTTTGGTCAATATCAAGCTTACCAAGGTCCTATTCAACAAGGCTTTGTAGGTTATGGACAACCACACATTCAACCTGGTTATCAACAACCACCTTATGATGGTTTTGTTCAACAACAACCATACCAAGGCTACCAAATGCAGATGCCCTATGTCGGTATGCAAAGACCTATTTCTCAAGCAATTCCATCACATCCTGGGTATGCTCAACCTGACTTGAATCGACGATTTCCATTCGTAGCAACTTTAGAATTACCATATTTAAATTGGTTCACTAGTGATCCAATTTTATATGCACCTTGGTGATCGATAATTCTGCATAAGTTACCATCTGACATTCCGAAATTTAATGGAAATCCTGGAGAAGACCCCTCAAATCATGTCATGACTTTTCATTTTTGGTGTTCATCAAACTCCTTAAATGATGATTCGGTTAGACTTCATCTTTTCCAAAGAACACTTATTGGTCCAACTGCTAAATGGTACATTGAGTTACCAAGAGTTTCTTTCGACAATTTCACCACTTTAGCCACTACATTTTCGACCCACTTTCAGTTACCCATCACATACTAGACTGGAATGGAACTCCTAACCAACTTTAAACAGAAAACTGCTACCCATGTATTAGATCATATTCATGAGTGGTGATGTCATTGTCGAATGGTTAAGACATATGTTCCCGATCAACTTTTAGCTGAGTGGTTCATAAAATCCTTGTTGCCATCAATCATTGAGGATGTGGCAAAAGGTGGAGTTGTCATAGAAGATCAAGTAATTGCTTGTGCCCAATACTTGGATTTGATTTACACACAGTTCGACATGCTTTATGACAAAATTCCCAATGTAGCCCAACCAACTTTCATTGTTCCTCCTCCTCCACAATCGAGTAAGGACTCTCATGTAGACGATCGTGTGATTGGTTCTTCGAGCATGAAAACAACGAGAAGACCATCTAATCAAACCCTTGTTGTTACCAATCAAACTACCAATGCATCAGAAAATACTCTTGCTTACGAAATTAATGCCGTGTCATCTGACAAAGGCAAAAATCCAAAGCAACCAGGAAGCAAGAAAAAGGGGAAAAATAAAAAGAAACAGGATAATTCCCCTCCAGAGAAATCTTCTGATTCCTCTACTTTGGCAAGGAAACCTCATTATCCATGTCTCATATGTAATGACGAGCATTTCATGAGAGATTGACCACACCACTACGAGGTCTCTAAACTTTTAAAGACTTCAAACACATCAGCAGTGTTGATTGATCTGTTTCCAAACTCGAAGACACATTTGGTTCCAACAGACCATGCTTTCACATCCTAAGTACTCATGTTATCCATCACAAAGCCACAAAATGAAGCTTTGGTGTCAATGAGAAACAAATATTATGGAAATCCACCCTCATTGTCAGATAATTGGGCCACTGATCGACCTAATCCTTCGACTTCGATTTCATCTGAAAATATTCCACCTATTGCACTAGAATTGACAATAAAACCACCAAAGGGAGTTGTGCAAAAATTAACATTTAACCCTTGGGCTCGAGTAGCTCAGAATTATAACATAGTGGAAGATCTTGCTCAATCACCTTCTACTATGTCGACACTCGAGGTGTTACAAAATTGTGCCTCCCAGAAGCAGAATTTACTGTGAACAATAGGCAGAGCAGATCCTACAGATTCTAATCTTGTGGTTTTTAACCATGAGATATATACACCACAGTTACCGACGTAGTTAGCCTTCCTAATTCAAGTAAAAGATCTCAATAAGAATGTTCTCTGAACTATTATTGATGAGGGGGAATCTACTTGCATTATGTTAATGAGCTACTGGAAAACACTTGTTTCACCTCCATTGTCACGATCACCAACCACGTTGAAAGCTTTTGATGGAAGAACATATACTCCTTGTGGGATTTTGAGTAGCTTGCAAATCGAACTAGGGGGGAAAACAATTACTGTTGAATTTGATGTAGTTGACGGACCCCCCGATTACAACATTTTAGTGGGAAGGCCATGGGTATATGTTATGACTGTTGTGGTTTCCACGTACTTTCGTACTATTGTACTCCCTTTTAACGGTGGAATCACAGTCATTGATCAACTAGCCTTCTTTGCCAATAGTTCAAAGGCTATGGGAAGCATTCCGTTGGTACACGAACCCCTGCTGTCACTTCAAAGTGTTGGAGTAGGTCTCTTTAAATATCCTTCCCTAATGGGTACTTTTACGCTACCATCACCATCTGATTTGGTGGAAGTGGCAAGAGTAGAGACTTGTAATATGATTTCCTCCACCTCATATGACTACCAACAAGGTTGAAGTTGATAGTAATATTGAGGTGATGCCATTAAGCCCCATTGAATCATCATAACAATCAATTTTTCAGGATCGTGCACCAAACCCAAAATTTGCACTCTGTTATCACTTAGAACTAAAAGTTTGATGCATATAATTGCCTGTCCTAGTTTGATGACAAAGGTCTATGTTAAAGTTGTTTTCATTTTATTTTTCTCACTAAGGATTTGGAGTTTTAAAGGTTTTTAACTTAAATCATACTCCACTCCTATTGGTTTTCCTCCACTCATCATTATTCCATAGTCATGTCTTGTCTTATCCAAGTCACCGTGTCTTTTAGTGATTTCGCAGCGTAATCTCATTTGCCCATTTCGCAGCGCAATCATGGTCTAGCAGTTTCGTAGCGCGTCTTGATTAGGCAGTTTCGCAACGCATCATTAAAAATTATAACTAACAGCGCTGCGAAATCATGGATTCGTGCATTTCGCAGTGAATCTTTCCTGAAATGTCAAGTCCGTAGGTGAGTCATCATTCGTGTCTACTCATGTCAGTCTGCGTACCTCTTGTATCATGTTTGAACGTTCATTTGCCACTACTCCACAAATAAACTGTCGATATGCACAAAAATATCATTCCCAAGAGATTTTACCATGCATAGACCTTAATGATGGTCGTAAGTGCTGCATGAGTGACCAGTCTGCCTGATTATGCATTGAAGCTTTTCAATTTGAATTTCAAGCGAGGCTGATTTCAAGCGAGCCTGATTACAAGCGAGGCTGAATTAAAAAAACAAGCTGAATCACCATCCCGACCGGAGCTGTTAGAATTTGGGCGTGAAGATCTCAAAGGAAAAATGGAGAGAAAAGAGCACAGATCCGGTAAATGTCAGAGGAATGAACCTGAAGGCCTGGACATAGTGTTGAGGGATGAAGGCGTGAAGAAAGCGTTCAAAGATGCCGGGTGCTGGAACTTCTGCAAAAAGCTACAAGGGGGACATGAGCTACAAGGGGGACATGCACAGGTAACTAAGGAATTTGCGCTAAACTTCACTGGTTTAAATTCGAAGATAGCCATGTTAGAAGTACAGGTTTCCCCAGAAGTAATAGCTGCTGTAACAGAGATCCCAAGAGGACGGGAAGAATGGTTTAAAAATTTTAAATTTGATATGAATCCGTGTAAGGAGTTTTTAAAGGAGGCATATGTAAATGAAGATTTAACAAAAGCAGTGCCCAGACATTATGTCAAGGAACATTATGCTCTTCTTCTCACCTGCATACAGAAATATTTGACCTGTGAAGGAAGGTACAATAAGGTCTATTCTTACCATTTTAAACTACTCTTGCATTTCACTGGGAAAGTCTCCATAGACATTTGTTTTTATTTATTTCGCAGTTTGAGTAAGATGTGTGATAAGGTGCAGCTGAGGAAAGAGGACTGTGAAACCTCTTTATTTCATCATGGTTTGATTAAGTTTCTAGTTTTAGATGGCCTCCAAAAGATAGGTAGAGACTGGAATTCGTTTATTTTCATGGCTGGATTCCAAAGCAAGACTGGCCTTATTCCACAACCAGCCTGATAATTCACCATAGCTGAGCTTCAAAAGGAAGTAAAAGTTAAAAAGCAAACCAAGTCACAGCTAAGAAAACCAGTGAAGCCACTAATCATTCAAGAACAACCTCAGCAATCAACAAAGGAAAAAACTCAGGGTAAGAAGACTGTACCTGAAACAGGCAAATCTGAAGCAGTCTCAAGGGTAAGGACAAGAAGCCAAATAAATAAGGGAAAAGGTAAAGCTATAGCTGTTGAAGAGAGCCTAGTGTCTAAGGAAAGCTTGAATGATTTATTACAGGCCATTGAATTAGAGCAGTCTAAACCAGTTCAAATTGATTTGACACAGTCACCGCAAGAAAGTATTAAGAAAACCAAGGCCTCAAAAAGGCTTAAATTTGATGAGCCAGCTCAGGAATTTATTTTTAAACCTAGAAAACCTATGACAAGAAAATTCCAGCAAGCACAGGAAGCACTGCCCAGAAGAGAGGAAACAGGGGAAGGGACACAACCTTGGAAAAAGAGCAGCACAAGCAAAACAGTCATCACATATCAAGGAGATTATGTAGCAGCCATGAAGAGCCAAATAGAAGCAGCTGAAGATGAGATTAACCAACTGAAGAAAGCTGCTAGAGACCTGAAGGCACAGCTACGCCGGTTACCTACTAAATGAATTTTCTTTTCAGGAAAGGTTTTGTTCCAAATTTTTGTTAATTTTGCTTAGTCTTATTTTTTTTAAGACATGTAAATCCCTGCTATACATATGAAAAACCAAAGGGAGTTTTTGACAATCAGATGTTTTGGTGATAAAGATTTCGGGTCAAAAGCAAGTTGTTTTAAATAAAACAGCAGTTTCGTAGCGCGCTACGAAACTGCTGTAGGTGATGATTTTAACGCAGACCAGCAGTTTTGTATTATGAACGGGAATTTTGAAAGAGAGACACCTAAAGGGTACACAAGACATCAGATGGAGCTACAATAGCCATTCAGACCAAAACAGCTGTACATTTAAAAAGGTGAAATATTTTAACCCAAGTCTAAATTTCTATTATAAAGTCCCTTTATCACCGTTCAAAAGGCATTAAAAGATTTGCATACAAGGAGCTTTTGCCTGCACACATGTCCATGCAGCCTACAGCACATAAAAAACATGGCAGTGTTCCATATCTTGGGTTATTAAAGGCTGGAAACATGTTGTTATACATTCGAGCAAATTGAGGAAAACAGGAGCCGAGAAGCAAGGGACATCTCCTAATACTACTGGGTAGTTAAAGATTCAGCATTCAAGGTCAATATGGAGTATTAAACATCCAGCTTATTCAGATCGAAAGAGGACCAGGTGTCAAAGAACAAGGAGAAGCTACTATTGAATGGAAAATGGAGTTAGAGTCATAGTTAATTTAGAACTCTTTAAATTTCCAGTCAACACTTTATTGTATTTATTAGTTAGTTAAATAGCTGATAGGTGTCGTTAGAGATAAAGATCGAGTTATTAAATTCCCCTCATGCTGGAGGAGGAAGCTCGAATTAGTTAGAATAAGGATTCTATATATAGCTGAAACAACAATGTAATGAGGGTTGGAAAATTTATAACAGAGGACTATTTTGGCTTATGAAAAGACCCATTTTCAGTAATATAAGTTGTCTGTTTTTCTTCTCAGGATTCATGAAGGATTTCCATGTTCAGAATGTGTGATTTGTTCTTTCCTTATGTCTTTTATAGTTGCATAGATGTGTAATCACTCAGAATTCACTTATTGTGCTCTGATTTCCTGTATGCATTTATGAACTGTGGTTTTATGTGAGTTGTGTTCTGAACATCTAAATGCTAAGTGCCCTGACTTCTATGTAAAGGTAGAATCACTGTTTACTGAAGTATGATTGACTCCATAGGCCCAATGGAAACTTATGTAATGTTTATCCAGCCTTCATATTTTTTAATGTTATTCCACAAGAGTTAGCCATCTTATTATTAGTCAAAATCAATAACCCTTTTGAGAGAGCCCTCTCAGGCTAAGGAGGCTAAGCCTTAGTCAAAAGATTGGTTTAAAATAGTTACTTGAAGTCTTCCTGGTCTGCAGCCTTCCAGGATCTGATTTTGAGATAACAGTGTCCTTGGTAATCACATTAATGGAAGCCCCAATATCAATCAAAGTGTGTGGGACAATGGTGCCATTAATGTGCACATCTACTACATGGCTTCTAGGGTCCAAATATTTTGGACATATTACCTACCCCAATATTAAGTCAGACAACTTACCAATGACATTAATGGTAGGGGAATCCCCTTTTCTTCTTCCTGGATGCTTGAAGCACTTCTCCTTAATCAACTTATTGTAAATGGGAACATCTTTGATTGCTTGGAGAAGGGGGATCTTTACACATAGATTTTCCAATTCTCCCAGAAGTTTAGTTTCTTCTGGGGTAGGCTAGAGTGTTTGGTCTGATCTCTCAAGAAAGGGTGGATTTAATTTAAGGTTGCTTTCCTCTCTTTCTTCCTCAACCTCCCTATGTGGAGAGTGAGGTTGGTTATCTAGGAGAATTCTCCCAAATCTTAGGTTGATCTCCTGGATTTCTACAACATAAGCTAGGCATGATGCCTCTCCATTGTATACTTGTTGATCTTGCCTATTGTTTGGGTTTAGATTTGGCTAGGTAGGCATCTGGGGTTGCTGAGGTGGAGAAAAGTGTAGGAGTTGTTGTTGGGTAGGTGGTGCAGGCAATAGGTCTGGAGCATTGTTGAATTGAGGCCTCCACCCCTCGGGTGGGGTATTCTGTTGAGGTTGTGGTTGAACATAAGGTTGAAATGACTGGTTGGCTGGCTGGGAATGATACTGAGATGCATATGACCAAGGAGGGGGTGTAGACTAGGAAGGATGAGTAGGGGGTCCCCAAAAAGGTATATTTGTGGTTTGCTTGGGGTTGTAATATGCATAGGATGACCCTTGCATACCCTTCTAGTATGGTCTAGCCCCAAGAGATCTCCTTTGGTTGATGTAGCAAAGCTGCTCAGTGAACCCTTCAGCTCCTTGATATGCATATTTGAGTCAAGGTAAAGAAGGGAACTTGTCTGTGGAGTGGTTTTCTTCATATAGATTGAGAAAATCTTAATACAATTCAATGGACATTCATTCCTAGGATGCCTCCTGGTGCATCTAGGACAAAATATGGCCAAGGCTCTCTCTACATCCTCTTGCTTTCTTTTGATGTTCATGGTGTCCAATTGTAAGGCAAGGGTTCACAACATATCACTTTGGAAATATTCCAGCATATTTCCAATTTCACCCTTAATGGATGAGTTGGAGGACGATGTATTGGCCATAGGTTGACTACCCCTACCCATTTTTCTATCTTCCCTAGAATGGTTTCTAAAGATAGTCTTAATATCCTCATAGCAAAATTGGTAGATATCTCCCCCTGCTATCATATGTAAGGTATCCATAAGATCCTCCCTTACTCCTCTAAGTAGGACCATCTTCAGTGACTCAGGGTCAAGTGTGCACCTGGCCCTTTTGTAACTAAGCTAGAATATTTCTTCATAGTCTTCTAAGGATTCATCATAGCCTATGGTCATCCTTAAAACCTCTTCTTTAGTGTCTTTTGAACTACGGTAGTCCCTATATTTGTTGTTAAAATCCTGTTGCATCGTAGCCCAGTTTGTGATGCTATCTCTAGGTAAACACATGAACCAGCACAATGTTACATCCTTGAGGGTAGATGGAAACAGTTTCAACTTTTTCCCATCATCTGTATAGTCATAGGTTCGGCATATAACATCAAACTCAAATAGGAAAGTCTTAGTGTCCTCTATCGTCATGCCATGGAAATGAGGTAAAGCATAGGGGCTTATATTCTTCATCTTAGTGTCCCCATTGGTCTCCTTGATGGGGAAATCACCCTCAATTCTCTCTCTATTTCCTCTGTCATTTCAGTTTTTAGCCATTGTTTCAGTAGGAATGGGGTCTTCCTCTTCTTCTTCCCCTGTAGGTTCCTCAAATATGTAAGGTTTCTCACCTAAAGGGTCTTCCAATTCACCATCTTTGAAGAAGAGATAAGGTTGACTATTGGATGCAGTGGGGGTATTTATCAAGAATTTCCCTGAATTGTCCCTATTCCTACGAGGCATGAAAGGAAATTCTTTTCAGTTGGTTTTTGTAAGATTTTTTTTTTTAAGCTAGAAATTACTTTGCATAAAGGAAATTGTTGATTGAATGAAAAAACACTAACAAGAAAAACTACTTTCTGAATTGAAATTCTACTTACAGAATGAAATTGCTGATTGAAGGAAGACTATTGACAGAAAAATATTGCTTGTTGAATTGAAATTCTAGTTGTAGAATAAAAAGGAAAGAAGATAATGACAACTGAAAGAAAGGAAGAAACTAGATTACTTTTGTAGAAATATACTAATGGAAGAAAATTGGAGACTAGAAATAGAAGAAAGTAGTAATTACGTTCTACTTAGACACCTTCCTAGCAACAACACCAAAAAATGATGACCCTAGGTATTGTAACAATAATTCTGCAACTCCCAGGGCTACCAACTTTACTTATCAACCCAGGGTTCATACAAACTTGGAGGTGAAAATTCTATATGCACAAGTAGAACTAAAGGTTCTGCCTGTTATCACTGTTTATCTAACAAGAGACCCCAGGGGTTCCAAGCTAGACCTCTATAGGGTCAGAAGAAGCTTAATTCTTTGATGGAAGAAGAGAAAACCTATTCTAAGAGAGAGCTACTCTACTGCAGTAATGAAGAAAACAACATGTAATGCTAAATCATGTGATAACATAACTAACCAACTAAACAACGATGCTAAGTAGAATTGCTAAAACAGTCACTAACCTAAGGCTGCTATCTAAGTTTCAGAGGTAAAGAGAATTAAACTATACTAAGGTGTAAGCAAATAAACTTAAGCTAAATCTATTTTCAAGTGGAAGAGCAATCAGAGGTTGAAATCAATGAAAGGAGGATGTAAGGACATAATAGTGCATAGGGACCTTTGGATCGATCAATGAATAGAAAATGAATCGCAGAGATCTTATTGCAAAGGCTTAAGTGACTAGATGGATGAAGATGGTGAATGCACAGGATGAATGGCAAAGATCTTATCATGAAGGCTTAAGTGACTAGATGGATGAATAGGGTGAATGCACCAGATGAACGACTGAGGTATTATCACAGAGGTTAAGTCAAGAGATGGACAAATAGGGTAACAAAGAGATGAGCAACTGAGATCTTATCACACAGATTAAGTCAAGATATGGATAGACAGGGTAACAAAGTGATGAATGGTAGAGATCATATCGTGGGAAAAGAAACGTGCGGAAATGATGGAGCGGGTTTCTAACGAAGTAAGTAGTTTCTTGCCTGCCCTTAAGGCCGTAAGCAGAATTCTAAAACTTCACACAATTAACCTTACTACGTGACATGTAGCATGAGAAAACCACTTTCTTCATGTGCTCTGAGGAAGATAACGTTCATGTAATAATCCGTGCGAGATTGTACAATAGCCATTGGATCAGGCGAGGCTGATCAACGGTGGATATTGGCCAACCTAGTTGGAAATCTAGTGACATGATAGCCATCATATCAGGTGAGGTAGATCAACGATGGGGGTTTAAAGTTCTTAACGTGTTGAGGTGATGCGATAGCCATCAAATCAAGAGACAGATCGATGGTGGATATTAAAGTGCATAAAGTAACTGGAAGACTTCACGCGAGGCAACAGTTGAGAAAATAATTAATCTGATTGTGATTGTGAAGGTTTCTTATGGATCAGATGATGAGGAAGTGATGCATGAAGAACGTGCTAAAGGATTTTTCAAAGGAAAATGACAAAAAAACCAATTAGGGTGAACAAATAACTGCATTGAACAACAAACTCCATAGCTCATGCGAGAACCAGAAACCTTTGTTTTTGGGGTTGATGAAGGGTCTCTTCCTCAAGTCATGGTCCTAGAGAGACGAGGTGAGGCCGAGACACCTGTGGCCAACCTTATGCTGATCCTTTTCTTCTAGCTAACCTGCTAATTAAAAAAAAAATGCAAATGGAAGTAAACCTAAAGCAAATGTAGCTACTGAAGCAAATGAACAGAAATAGGAAGCTATTTAAATAAATGAACAGAACCAAAAATATATTCTAGCATACATGTACAGTAAAGAGGATCTTTGGCTACTCAGGTCGGGCCCTAACCCAAGAGCTTCACCCCTCTAAGTTAACTTTGATCTGGCTTAAAACAAAACTCATTCTCATTATAAAAACCATGGATTACAGAACAACTGTCACAAGTCTCTTGCAGCTTAGAAATAAAGTAGAGTTTTAAAATGAAAGTCTGAATCCTACTGAGGCCCTAAGCCTCTCTATTTATACCTCTGAAGTCTCTAATGACTTCCTTCAAATTAGGGAGGCTTGGCTCCCAACTCAAGAAAAATGGGTTTCTGTCCCTTTCACTTGGTCAGCTATCTTCTAGTCTTCAAAGTGATGGTTGTTTGCACTCCGAGCTGATGGAGGAATATTCGAATGGAGGGGTAGTAAGTGAGGAGGATTTTCCTCTTATAATTACTCTCCCTTGTCCCATTCAAGTTTTGACCAAGGTATTTGCCATAGTTCCTTGCTTTTATCCTTTATGCCTGCATTTTCCCTTGCTTGTATCCTTTATTCCTACATTATATGCACATTAGACCACAAAGCAAAATATCCAATTCTAACTCATCTCATAAACAAAATATAATCAAAAGTATGCAATAAGGTGTGAGAATAGTTGGTTTGACTAAGCTAGGAGGTGAATTAAGGCCAATTAAGTCCCATATAATTACCCAATGATGAGGCTCATCAAGTTGGTGCATCTGGGGTAAAAGGGGGCACTCATCTGTGTAGTGGCCTGTACACCAGAACATGCACAAGGCTTATTCATATGAATAGCCTTGCTTTGCTTGGGTTGGCCACCCCGCTGCTAGTTGTTGGTGTAAGGTTGGTTCCCCTCAGGTTCACTAGGTTGGTTACCTTGGTTACCCTAGTTACTATAGGTTTTAACCCCGTACATAAATTACCTGCATACGAATTCTAAAACATAGAAAATAAACAATGCGAGAGCATATCACATAAAACACATATACACAGAGATTTTCCCCTGGATCCCAAAACCAGGACTACCAGCTTGATTTTTCATTATATTCCTTTCAATGTTACAATACATATTTATACATGCCAAAGCATCCAATACCATGGAATGAAAACCATCGCATCTAAAACCATGGACTGAAAACCATTGCATCTAAAACCATGGACTGAAAACCATCGCATCCAAAACCATGTGCGAATAATCATGCATAAAACCATAGCTTTGTCTGCCCAACCACACCCCATTGAGTGGGGTTACCTACACCCCTCAAACGCCCTATGACCCCCCCCAGCTCCACTACGCAATCGGCACAATGAAGGGGGGCTCCGCCCTGCTTCTAACCTCCTAGTTAACTACGTGGGTTAATCATGGAAAGAATATAACCAGGGAAAATTTTAAGAACCCCCCTAAATTTATATATATAATAAATGGGTGAATCCCCATGATACATAGGAAAAATGGAAGGCGATTTTATGAATAATATAATATGTATATATAATTTTTTTGGCGAATCTCTCACCAAATTATATTAGCTTGTAAAATCATGGCAAATTTTTCATTGGATTATAAAAGCTTGTAAGATCTTGGTGAATATTTCATTGAATAATAAAGGCTTTGTAAAGGGCTAACAAAGTTCATAATGAGTATTTCTTGTAATGGCTTGAAGCCTTGCTAATCAATCCATCAAGAACCAAAACAACTTCCTTATATAGAATATAAAGATATTTCTCATGGAAAGTCAATTAGGTTTAGCGTAGGTGGTAGGGAGAAATCCTACATGTGAAAATGTGTTTGACTCATAATGAGTATTTCTTGTAATGAATATGAGCCTTGTTTTCTAAGCAATCCCTCAAGGGCTAAAATATGTATATTACTCATATGGAATATAAGTATATTTCTCATGTATTGGAATATAAATATATGAGTGAGGAGTGGAAATGAGCCAAAATAAGTCCTTAGAAAATTGACAAGAAGAAGATAAGTGCAAAAAATAAAGAAGGTGAAAATCGAAAAATTGAGAAGAAATACAAGGGAAAAATGGTGAAACAACAAATTAATAATCCATGGGAGGAACAATGATTAGAGATAGTGAAGGAAGATGTTCCCTCAGCCTAGGGTTAACAAAGGTAGACATTAGAACTCTCACTTATGCAAGTGTAGCTAAACAAACATTAAGCTCTGTGCCAGTCATGAGAGGGAGGAAATCTAGGAAAGAAATGTGAGAACAAGAATTTAAATGGAACAAAGTATTGGGATTACAATCCTTTCTCATTGAGTTTGGGCACTTCCTTTTAGCCCTATTAAAAAATTAGGAATGATCTATCTATGTATCTTGTTACATAATTATTTTGTAAAATAGTTGCCAAGTAGCTATGTTAGAGCATGGATTTTGTGAAATGTTTTTTACTCATCCTACCTATCTTTAGATGGAGATGAATAAATATGAGTATTGGAGATAGAACTCTCCCATTTTTTTGTTGTAACAAATTGTACAGGTATAGCCATGTCCATCATTAAGTATGCCCCAACTGTATCGATAATATTCTCAAACCAAATACTTTTTAGTACTAAAAAGCATAAAAAAATCTAACATTACATACTAAAAGAACATATTAATAAAATCTGATAGAATAAACGTTACTAGAAAGAGAAATTTTTGAAAGGATTCCCATTATAAGATCTGTAGAAATATGCAGCTTCAGTATTTACCTCATGCGAGGGTAATCGATGTCTCGGGGATATGCACTAACACCAACAATGATAAGTTTAGGCCTAAAAAGGGTGGCAGTATTCTCAAGCATCTCATAGTCAATGAATCCTATAATCCAAGAAAACAAACACAACCACTAACAGTTTGAACACTTCCCCAAAATACTGGTTCAATATTTTTCAATCATGGAACTGCTTCCCTCCTAATTATTATTAGATTGGCAATGTGAGCTCACCCGTGGACTCACCTAGACAGTATGGCATTGATTCAAAGTAAATTGATGTAGAAAATACTTGCTTTTTTGCTGTCATCAATCCATGAGACAGATGCCTTCCATGTGGTGAGTCCAAACCCTGAATGTTGCAAAGCAATTTTTTACATGTTACATTCCCAGATAGGAATGATAATCTCATCAAAGGAGGTTCTTGTAAAATTTGTTTTACTTGGGTTGTCCAAAATGAAAAATTTGACTCCATGTTTTTTTCATGGACCCCAGTTTCAGGCTGTACCCCTTGACCTTCAACCACTATTACTTCAAGTGAAGCTGGAGACTCTGACAAGATTTCAAGGAATTGGTTAACATCCATGTATAAGTCCATCAAGAGTCCCGTAAAAAACTGTACAAACAAGTCTGTAACTTTAGTTGTTATACAATTGATGCATCAAACACTTAGCGTGCATCCTCTTCATTTTCTGGTTTGTGCCTTTCAGTAGCACTAGTCACTCATTGTTGTTGTTTACTCCGTTTGATGCTTAACCCTTCAAAGTATGTTGATTGGACTTCTTGACAACTGTTGCACTGTTCATTGTCTTGTATTCTCTACTACTCTGTCCACTGTGCTCAATGTTTGAATACTACAATCACCAATATGCCAAAAATCCAAATGAGAAAACCCTTCAAATTTCAAATTTAAATATCTACAAAAACATGAGAGGTTATAGTGCATAAAGGTTTGCAATATAAATCAGCCTTAAAACTCCTGTAGCCAAGTAAAACAATGATAATAAGACCGCATCTCCCTTGGAATTTTATGTATCAAGATGAGACCCCAAAATGCAAAGCCCTAACTGAAAATAAGTGAGAACCCCTCGCATTAGTCAAAGAAGAGGTTTTTTCCTTGCAAAAATGCTCAACATTTCAAAGCGACGTCCTTAAAATATAGAGCCCTACATATATTCGCAAGATCTAAGAAGGAATATGATATTTTACTATTTACAAGCAGGTAAATAGCCTGATCTTGATTTAAGTAATGTTTTGTTAAATTTCGAGAGTTGCGGCTTGCAATTCAACTCAAAAAAATTATAATGTAATTAACTCCCGGCAATCTGAGCACAAAGAATCCTATCATGTGTCAAGGAATCGTTTTTTCTACTAGGGTTTTGGATATTAGACCATTATTGGAAAACTTGGCTCGGTGTGGATAAAAATAAGTTTTGAATATTTAGTTTTTAAATATGTACTAATTAAAAAATATTTTATATAACATTTGAAACTAAGGAGAGATTTAGTTTTCAGTTTTGAATATTTATTTTTTAAATGTATATTAACTACAAAAGTCTACGGAGAGATGTAGTTTTGAGAGAGATTAGTAGATAAGTGTTGTTATGATTTTGCTTAGTAAATTACAGTTTTAAAATTGTCTATATTGGAAAATTTTATTACAAAATATTTAAATTTTAAAATGAATAGAAAGAAAATGAGTAAAAAACATTGTGATTATAGGAAAATTAAATAAATAAATATATATATATATATATATATATATATATATATATATATATATATAATATATTATATATTTAATATCTATACTATCCTATTTTTTTTACTGATACCAAATTGAAAGTTTCTTGTACGAATTTTTATCGTATCATATCAAATTCAAATCAGAATTTAAATTCAAATTTGATAACTATGGTATGAAGTAATAAGTGGGTGTTCTATGCATGCTCAACTCATTATTGGAAAAGACAACAATATTTCTAACCTGTCGTTGTCTCCATCACAGTGTTTCATCCCCATTAGGACAACAAGCTATGGTTCCAATTGAGAAGGCTCATCTCCAATTAAACACACTAGAAACCTCACCCTTAAAACTTTATCCCACACCCTTTGCGTTGCTTCTCTGTGCAGATGTCTCACACAAGGTGTCAATAACAATGTGTCTACCTCCAAAGGCGACGACTACAACCTCTAAGTAGATCAAATTATCCAATAATAAAGAGATGATAACTCCTCCACTTTTCTGATAGTGATTCTGTGTCATTTTAGATTACACAAATAAAAAATCATACAACAAATTGCTTGATATTCACACTTTTCTCTCACTAGCAATGCACGTCTCAATTTTGAGATGCCATATCTACAACAAAAAAACGACAATCGCTCGTAGTGATATTTACACGCAGAACCTTGCTCCAACAATGCTACCCTCTTTGCAGCAACAGGCAAAACATTCACTCAACAATGACTCCAAAAGCACAAGATAATCCATCACATAGTTTACAAGAAATCAATCTCAACCTAGCTTTGATACCAAAATGATGGTGCAAACTATTACAAATAAAAACCCACATAAAACTAAAATCCACACACATAATGAATGCATACAAATATTCAAAAATAATTCATTAAAGAAATAAGATATTTACAAGAGAATTATTGACCTAATAATTAGCCTTTCTTTCCTAACTCTCCTTCTTTTACATGTGTCATGGGCTCACTTAGATTTATACAAGTGGATTTGAACCCAAAGTAGGCTCTACATCCCAAAAAAACTCCCACAATATCTCTCATGATCCATAAAAACTCTCACCTAATCACTTATCTCTAGATGAGAACTAACTAGCCCTCAAATCTTTCAACTCTTCCAAAATACTTTCAAATCTTATTCTATTTACAATAATTCTCATTCTCTCCTAAAACTATAGGAAAATACATTAAATAATTAAATCCTAGCTTAGGAATCCAACTACGTTAGGAAACATGTTACCCTAAGTTAGATTCTCCTACATCTAAATTGTTTCCTTATATCTGAGGAAGACAAGCTCTTAGGAAAGTAGAAGCAATTTTAGGTACTCCAGGCCCACTCCATGTTCCATATTATCATGTCAAATGACTTATAACTTAAATTATTACGTATAATCAAATTAATACAAAATAATTATTATGATAAATGATTTAAATGTTTTAAACATTCTACTAAAAGGAAAAATTATTACAAATAAATATTTTAAAATTGCATCTTCGATATATTAGTTATTGTGATGCATGATGTACATCCTTTAACCATTCTTGCTCAAAAGACATAAATTTAAAACTATCTTGAAATGACATCTTTCTACGTTAGTGTGGCATAAAGGAACAAAATTTCAGGTAAATTGAGATACATTTCGTGCCAACATTTCTTTGGAAATACAAGTAAATACATATAACAATGGATAATTAAATGATATGAGGCAGTAGAAATAAAAGAATAATAAATTTGATAGCAGAAAACACCTTTTCCCCAAATGCCATTTAGAGGCCATTTAGTTATTTCAAACCCAGATCATTAAGCACAAAAATTAGAAATTTTTCAAATCTGAATTATTAAAAATTCAACAAAAGACAACACACTAGAAGAGTATGTCAAAAGCTAACAAAATTGTATCTCTCATGCTCCCTTGAGATCTTTCAAGAACAATAATTAATTAGAACAAATTTAGTTCCCATTTTGGGATCAATACGCATGGCGAGACGACCACCATAAATCACATAGAGGCCAGCACCAAACACTACTTTATATCAATTTTCTATTTCTCCAAAACTTATCATTGCAGCTCTATAATCTTAAGTCCTTGCTATGGATTCCAGCCAATTTTCTACAGAGCATCATTGTTTTCCCTTTGCTTGTTCCTATATAGGCCTTTTCATTTTGTTTTTCATGGGGTAAATTGGATTACCCTATCCCTGTTTCTCTCAGATTTTTCAATTGACCTCATACATATCATGTTGCATTGTCTCATCAACTATTTATTCCCAAGTCTAATCAATTTGAATGGAAAATGCACTCATTTGAATTTATATTCCAAAATATTTTGGCATGATTCATTTATGATTTTACTTAATTTACCCAAGGAAAATGAGGTGTGAAAAATACACTTACACCTTAGCTTCCAAAGGGGGAAAAATAATAATTCTAAGAAACTTCCAAGATACCATAAGGGTGGACAGAACCAACTGTTTAGAATCTAGAGTGATGTAATTTAGCAGCCCACCAATGAACTATGTTTGGTATCTAATCTTGCCAGCATGTTATTAGCTCGGAGAAATATGCCCCGATTTCTTTCTTAGTTTTTGTACATATTTTATGTATTTTGTTTCTGCATTTTGTACATATTTTTTGTATAAGATAAGACATATTTCTTCAACCAAAGAAGACTAAGAAGAAATCAAACAATGTCCAGGACTGGAGTGTTTTATATTCATTGTGCGCTTTCAAAGTTGGAGAGAAGAGCTACAAGTGATTTACAGACTAGTAAAAAACATGGTAGAACATAGGGATATGGTCTACATTGAAGGGAATCAAGTTCCTATGGAAGAGCAACAAGGGATTGTGGATGAAAAGGCAGTGTAACCATTAGGCCTACAATTGAGGGCATCCACATCAATCTAGTCCATGTCACCAGTAATAATCCAGTTTACTCAAACCTCTTTGTTATTGGAAGTACAATGAAATTTACTTCAAAGACAACTAACCTCTTATTATTTTGTCTATATGTAAAGCCTACACATGTCAAGCCAATCCAGGTCACCAGTAAACCTCTAGTTTATGTAGCCTTCTCTATTACCAGTAGCATATTGAACTTCACTTCCAAGACTACTAGAACTTTCTTCTATATGAGAAATCCTTATATCCTACCATAACGAGGTTGAGATACATGTCTAGAATCATTTGCAGAAGATGTTGTTTAATGTACTAGTCAGAACCATCAAATTTTCTATACAATTTAAAATTTCCTTCCTGTGGTGTCATTTGACATGCATGCCTTTCTTCAATCACTCTTAAGAACAATTGTTGTGGGTATGATGTCTTCAATGAAATAATCCAATCCAAGAAATTTGTAACAATACAATACTTGACACTCTAGCATCCTATGTCACTGCCTGTGTTTCTAGCAATTTTTTTAATATAATTGGGAGACAGTGAAGGACAAATTGCAGTGGTTGAGGCTTGAAATGCTACCTTCAACTAATGTGTGTAGTATATTTTAGTGAAATATGTTGCAACATTTATTGCGATTGTAAATAGAAGCATAAATAAAATGTAGCTTTTCAAAATGTGTTCAGGAACAACGTTAGTGCAAAGTTCTCTCAATGTTTTCCCTTATGTCCATGGTTGCACATCACATTCATCATTCATAACATTTTCAATGCTGATGTGACATATAACAGGATATATATATAGGGCTCAGAGGAGGATGTAGAAGATCTAGAGTCCAAGCATGTAGCAGTTGTGAAAAGTGTCAATTCAAAAGAGCGCAGAGTTATAGTAAGGTGGCTGAAACCTATGTTGCAGCCGGAAGACCCTAGAGAGTTTGACAAAGCAGAAGTGGTAAGTGTCTATGAGCTACTTGAGCACCCATATTACAATTATTGTATTGGGGACATTGTTATTCGACTACCATCTGTTGCAGAGCTACTAGAAGTGTCTGGTGTTGTTGAATCATCAGTTGATGATAAGGTGTGTCAAAACATATCATCACTTGAGAATTGTATGAAAACATAAAATGATTCAAACATTGAGAAAGATTGTGAAATGGAGCCAAAACCTGAGTATTGTATTAGAACAGAGCTATCTTCAGAACAGATGTTATGAAACTAGCTCAAGAAAAAGATAGAAAAGATAGATCAATGCCTTAGAATTCAGCCTCTTCGAGGGGGAAACCTCCTTTACATTACACAAATGAAAAATTCTTGGATGATTCAA
>APFE031224948.1:0-11606 GCA_000404065.3 Pinus taeda | reverse complement strand
AATGGAAACTAAACACTCACTTTTTCTTGTATATAATAATGAACAACCTAAATAAATAATACAATTTAATTTGAGGAGTAACCTCATGGCCTGACATGGTATTAGAGACAACCTCTACATTTATTTTTCAGCATTGTAACTCTAGTCAGTTTCATGTCCTCGGCCTCTTTTCTCTGCCGAATCTCTACATTTGGATAGACCATGCATTCAATGAGTTTTTGAATTATCTTTGTGATGACTACAAGGATTGTTGAGTTAACCTCTAGCTCAATAACTCTAATAGAAGTTGTTTGGAGCAGACCTGCAAAGAGTAGTTTAAGCCTTGGTGCTCTGAGATGGAACATGTTTGTTAAAAGACTGTGAGCTCGGTTAAACCTCGACGTGTTGCATTGAATAGTGGGACTGAAATGTGCATTTTTAGACTCGTTCTGAATATTGATGGCATTTGGTAATTGATTTCAATGATCAAAATCCAATTAACAAGCTCATACATTGATGAAGATTAATAGTCGATTGAATGGCGTAGTGACTGTGTTTCTAAATTGAATGTCCATTAGCCATTATTGTGAAATCTGAGTTCGAATTATGGACTTGTTGAACGTTGGCCTTGCACCGCCCTCATGTATTTCATTCCCATTCTACCTCACCAGTTTTAAACTCCTCTCCACTGCACAACACAACTATATGGTATCACCCGCCATACCACACTCTCGAAACAACGAGACATGGTTTCCAACCCATCAGCTATACCACATACCACTACAATACCATGTGACTGTGTATTCACCTCCCATGTTCCAATATTGTAGTGTGGCATCACACTCCTCCACTAGAATCGAATATCTCTCAGCTAATACGCTCCATAATCCCACACAGATATGCTCCATAATCCCACCCAGCGAATATGCTACATACCCCCACACAACTAATACCACTTGTTGTCTTAAACAATGCATCGGTCATACATTGACTTCTTGGTATCATATATGCCCTCCACAATATAACTTTTTCCCTAAATAATACCTCCCACATATAACCTCTACCCTAGATAATACCCTCCCCATATAATACCTCTCCTCTATCCATTAGATTGTAATTTTTTACACCATAACTGCGTTTTATACAACAAGAAGTGCAAATTTTATACATTGGTAGAAGAAGTATTGTTTTTATAGTACAAAGATTTTTTGTGGGAGTTGTTCTCACCTGCAAGGAAAATTATTGTAAGTGGTCCACTCAAATCAAACACACTATCATTTTTAATGAGTTGTGGAAAGGAATGTGTGTTGGAGAGGAGAGAACAACCTACCTCAAACAAGGAATTTGCCGTTTGGGAAAATAATAATAGCAAGGTTTATGTATTGATTGCAGCATCAATAAATGAAGAGGTGAGTCGTCATATTTTTCCATTTTCAAATGATTTTGAAGCCTTACAAAAGCTGAAGGAACTCTATGACTCACACTCTGCACTTGAAGTTGTTCAACTCATGATTAAACTCTTCACCCTTCAGTTACAAAATGATGATCCTCTTAGTCTTGCATTAGAAGTAAAATCTATTATGCATTATATCAAAGTCACTAATGTTGAACTCAACATTCCTCTCATAGCTTTTCTCAATGCACTTTATCCCACTTACTCAAATTATCTTGAGTCATTGCAAGAAAATGGAAGCCTCAAAGATATTACCTTTGACTCTCTTGCGAAACAAATGCTGAAAGAGAGAAAGCTTTTCGGAAGTAGACAACTCCTCATTTTTCTCATGAGGTTGTGTGTCTTGCACATAGAGAGAACAAGCTTGCTCAATATTCATCCAAAGGAAGAGATGGTCAAAGAGGAAGAGGAAGAAATTTGAGAGGTAGAGGGGGAGACACTCTTAAGGAGAAAAGTGAGATCCGCACTGCATATGCTGCAAAAGTGATGGATCACATGATATAAAATGCAAGTTGCCTTGGGAAACAATTGAGCAGGAAAGAAACGAATCCAAAGGTAAAACTAATGACAAAGAGAAAGGTAAAGCACCTGAATCCACTCACTATGTTGTGGCACACGGTAATATTGGAGTAAAGCTCCTTGGAAAAATGATTTCTTTCTTGATTCAGGAGAAACTTTCCACATAACTTTTAGAAGATATTTTTTTGAATAATTTACTCACAATTTTGATGGAGCAGTATACTTTGCAAACAAATCAAAACTCAAGCCATCGGGCTTGGCACAATTAGGCTTAAATTTCATGGTCTTCTAATCTCTCTTCTGCATCATGTTCTATATCTTCCACAATTGAGGAGAGACTTGTTGTCCTTGGTCCACATTCACCAGCAAGGGCACTCCATTCATATGTTTGATGGAAAGCTTGAGGTGAGAAAATCATTATACCACTCACTTGTCATGACGGGGATAGAAGAAGAAAGCCTTCTCAAGTTGTAGGGTACCTCTGCTCATGCACAAAATTTGTCATACAATTCTCATTATGAAGAAGGTACATTTCCATCAAGTTTATTATGGAATGCTATATTTGGACACTTAAACTATGACAACCTCTTGTTTTTGAAGAAAAATGGTGTTTACAATTCCTAGGAAACTTAAGAAATGTGATGCTTTCATTCTAGGAAAGAATAGCAAACAATCTTTTCATGATTCATATTCTAGAGAACATAGAAAACTTGAACTCACTCATTCATATTTATGTGGTCCAACGCCTTTTCCTTCTGCAAATGGAAATAAATATATGATGACATTTATTGATGACTACAACAGAATGTGTTCGGTTTATTTATTGAAGAACAAATCTTATGCTTTTCAAACATTCAAGAACTCTCATACATGAATTGAAAATAATGCACAATCTCATAGTGGCTCTATTCACATAGATAATGGAAAAGAATACGCTTCAAATGAATTTGAAAACTATCTTTGCCAACATGGGATCAAACAATTGTGCGTTATAATCCCCAACATAATGGAGTAGCTGAAAGAATGAATAATACAATCTTAAATTTGGTCCGCTCCATGAAGTTTTTCAAAAATGTAAATTTGATGGTTTGGGCTGATGCAGTTCTATGTGTTGTATATGTAAAGAATAGATATCCATCTAATGCTATTAGAAACAATACTCCATATGAAATGTGGTATGGGTGCATTCCTTCAATAAAGCATCTCACAGTCTTTGGTTCCACCTATTATGCCTTCATACCATAGGTACATAGAAACAAACTTGGTGCAAGAAGTCATAAGTGTATCTTCTCGGATAATCAAACACCTCCAAAGCATACCGTCTCTATGATGAAGTCAATAAAAAGTTTGTTGTATATAGAGATGTAATGTTTCTTGAATCATCCAAAACTCACAATGTTGTTGAGTGGAAACTTGATCGCTTGAAAATATCGCAAACGAAAATCATTTGAATAATTTGATAATCAAATTCCACATCTTAAAGGGGGGATTCCTATACTAGATCAACCTATGGAATCTTCTTCTCAAGCACTCTCTCCCCCGAATGAAACTTTAACAATGGATGATACTTTGACTGACGTTATTGACAGAATTGAGAGACTCAGTCTTGATTCAATCCTAACTCAATCAACAGAACAACCTGAACCATCTCAGAAAGGTCCCCTAAAGTTGCTCACAAAAACACTTGAAAGTGTTCATCCTCATGAGGTTGGAAAGATAGGAACTAGAAATTCAACCTGACAAAATGGAGGTGATGTAGTTGACTCTCATTCACCTATTGATATGGATATTTCTTATGATTCTGAATTGCATTTGGCTACAGATTTTGAACGAACTTCCTTCAAAGAAGTTGCTTCCCATGATGAATGGAAAGAAGCAATGCAAAAGGAGTATGATTCCTTGATAAACAATGGCACTTGGATTTTGGTTGATCCTCCATTGGGAACCAAACCAATTGGTTGCAAGTGGGTCTACAAGAACAAGTATAATTCTGTTGGCTCACTTGACAAGCACAAAGCGAGGCTTGTGGCAAAATGTTTTGCACAAAAGGAATGGGTTGATTATGAGGATACTTTTGCCACCACAGCAAAATGGGCTACCATCCGAACACTCTTTGCCCTAGAAACTCAGAACTATTGGAAAGTCCATCAACTGGATGTAAACACTACTTTATTGAATGGAGATCTAAAAGATAATTTCTTATGTTAGGGCCTGAAGGATTTTCTGTGAAAGGACCTGACCATAAAGCACACAAACTTGTGAAATCCTTTTATGGCCTCAAATAAGCAGCACGAGTGTGGTATGAAAAATTAACTGAGCATCTTCTGAAACTCAATTTCAAACATTTTGATATTGATGATGCAACTTTGTTGGTCAAGAAGCTTGGAAAAATAGTTGTATATCTTGTGGTATATCTAGATAACCTTTTGATGAGAGGGAACAATGAGAGCTACATTGCATCGATAAAGAAGGAATTGAGGAAAGGTTTTGAAATGACTGATTTGTGCTATGTTCATTACTATCTTGGTATTGAAGTAACTCAACATTTGAATTCCATATTCCTTTCTCAAAAGAATTATATTGGAGATTTGTTGAACAAGTTTGGCATGACTGAATTCAATCCTCTCACTACTCCAATGGAACAAAACTGAAAGCTCACATCCATTGAAGGAAAATAATTTGAGGATGCAACAAAATATAGACGACTTGTAGGAAGTCTCAACTACCCCACTACTATGATACCACACATTTAATTTCATGTTGGAACCCTATCCAGGTTTATGCAAAATCCTTGTGAGGGACATTGGTCTATTGCAAAAAGAGTTCTAAAGTACTTGAAGGGAACTCAAGACTTTGGAATCAAGTACACACAGGTGGGCGATTATTGGATACTCTCATTCAGACTTTGATGGAGACAAAGAAACTGGGGTATCTACTTCGGGTTATGGTATGAGTCTTGGATCATGAGATATCTCCTAGAGATCATGCAAACAATTAGTTCCAGCAGATTCCACAACAGAGGCAGAATATGCTGCAGCAACTGAGGCAACAAAATAAATTGTGTGGATCAAGAAAATTCTGGAAGATTTGCATGTAAAACAAGTACAATTCACTCCACTCATGATTGAAAATACCTCAGCAATAAATTTGGCGAAGAACCCAAAGTTCCATGATCAAACGAAGCACATCAATACAAAATATCATCTGATTCGATATCATGTTGAGGCCAAAACAATCCATCTTCACCATTGTTCCACTAACGAGGAGATTGCAGACATCTTCACCAAAGCGCTTCAAGGAGAAAAGCTTGAATGATTGATAATGATGCTTGGACTCACCAACATCCCTTTAGATTAAGGGGGGAATGTTGACACCTAATCATAGGGATTGGGTGAACAATTGTAATTAGTGTAATAAATAATAGAGGAAATGGAGATTCATTGGGGAGTTACCTCCTCACCTAACAATACTAATGATCTAGGTAAAACATTAAGTGAGTTCATTCGAGGTGCAAAATCATTCATTAGCCACATCAACAAACAAAGAAGCATCACATCCCTCAATGGAGTAAAAATAAAATGCATGCAATTGTCATTTTAGTTGAACTTGTCATTTTAGATGAACCTCCTCATCATGTATGCATTTGGAAAATGCACAAAAAAAATTCTTACAATAACTTTTCGATCACCACAAAAAAAATGGTAGATGCAACTTCAATTTTCATGGAATAAGTTTGACTTGATGTGTGAATTTTAAAGGGGAAGGTGTAAACAAAGGGTACCGTTTCTTGTCCTCCTCCCAAGCAAAAGGTTCTATGTTGGAAAACGGTAATATCAAGTTTCAAAGAGGAAGTGGTTGGCATGCCATGACAATGAAGAAAAATAACTAGTTACATCCATACTCGACTAAAGTAAAATTGCAATGAAAATTGAAGGAAAGCGAAACTTAACTATCTATCGAATGATCGTCATAATACCTTGATATTTTGGAACGAAAGTGTTACTCGAAAACAACATCAACATCAACATCTCGTACTTATAGGCGACTGATGAGAAGTATTGGGAATGTTATCCCACAGTTTATAGTTGCTCAAGCTTGAGTAGATTCGACACCAATAGTAGTGCAACTTAACCATCTCCCTAGTCAATGAATGGTAGGTGACATGAAAGAGTCATGCGGCTCGAAACAATGACCTTGAATAAAAAGAAACAAGAAAACGTAGCTACTATATGCCTAAACATGAATTTATTTAGAAAAGAAACAAACTAGTCTAGTTTGTTCTCTAAGATTTTGGTCTTACATTACTATAGAGTCTTAGCTGTATTTAACTTATAAACTACACGTGAGTAACCACACCACACTAACCCTATGTGAGATGAGTAGGTAAAATACCCTTCATGTAAGAACAAATAAATAAATGATATTCATCCTATTAAAGAACCAAATATCCCAATATATTAATGATTAGTTAAAGTAGTGAAGGCTTCTCGAAAAATTAATGAATTGATCTTAACATGGTTTGAAATTTTCACCTAATTATGACCTCTGGGTTGCATGACAAGTGACCTTAAATATCACATTTATAACTTGTGTAATTGAATCTTTTATTACATAACTTAATTGTTGAATATGTATTCATGTTATGAAAATAGAAATATTAACCAATAGTAGAAGATATGTAATTGAATAGTCATTAAATAAGATTTCCTTTAACAACCATTAACATTAGCCATGTTTGATATGATAAACATTTGTTCAACTTAAAACAACAAAAATTATGTACAAAACTAAAAAATGTTAAAATAAGTATGGCTACAAAGTAAAAGATAAACAAAAACCATTGAACAGAGATTTGACCAACAAGGAAAATTCTCTTCTTTTTATTGCATTTTGGCATCTAAGTAAATTTCTGCAGGGTGGGATGTGTGAGAAAGTGGAAAAGCCATATACTATATATCAATCATGAGGTCAATGTGAATTTTAATGGTAAAACAATAAAAAGAATGCAACGAAAGATCTTAACATGTGCTCAACTACAAACCAATGGAGCTCTAGAGTCATGTCGTAAGAAACACTTGAAAGATGAAACTTGCAAATTGACAATGATATCACTAAAGGACAGGTCATCTACATGAACACGAAAGTACGAACAAAAGAAAGAAATACTACTCTTGGTCACGCCCTCACTCATAAATGAGAAACATGTAGGTATGCAAAAGAGGAAATCCCCATTCCATGTTGTTGCTTGCTTATATAGATCTCTTGAAGGTGATAGATGGTCTAGATTCTGATCGATTGACCATTGGATGAATGTTTAGTGTTGTCATTCATTCAATTTATTTGGGAACTACTCAAATAATTCTTTTAATTTTCACCTTATGGGGCTAAGAACTTATTGTCGAACTTCAATATATATTTAAGGGATTTGTATTTAAATAAAATATATATTTATTCCCTTCCCTTTTAATACATTCTCAATTTTTACCCCTTTATTAGTTATTTTTAATAAATATTTCTATAAAAAGAAAAATGTCATGAGATAGAAACTATATTTCAAAAAACACTTCAAACAATTACTACTCATTTTCAACTTTGTACAACTCGGCAAATGACTCTCGAGGATATTAAGCAAGAACTTTTAGCTTGCCATAACTTGTACATTCCACTTTTAAAGCCCCATGTATTGAAGACTAAGAATGGGTAAAACTATCCATTGTAAATTCAAATCAAAGAGTTCATCTCTTTGGTGGTTGAATTACTTAGTAGCTTATTTCAATTATCCTCGCTTTTCCACATTATCTTCGTGTCTATAAATATTTTCATCAAGCTATTGATTTGGTGATGATTAAATTTATGTTCATGCATCAACTCTTGAACCTCGGCTCTATTATGGTTCAATTCTACCCGTAATGTTGTTACTAAGGACGTAATTGAGAAATGTTTCTCCTCGAGGCTCCATATACACTTTGAGACCTTCAACTAATCTCTTGATGTTATTAGACTATAGCTCGATTCTCTGAGTCTTATGTCCAAATCTATTGAACTTGTTGGAGTAATTACTTGATCATAAGCTCCAACTTGTAGAATATGAAATTTCTTCTTTAAGCAAGCTCCTAAACCAAAGATAATTATCAAGAAAAAAACATATAAAAAAACAATGAACAAATAAAACACACTTAATGCCTTAACCACCCTAATAATATGCTACCCTAATTTTGCAGAGAGAACACAAAATTTGCGAACTTATTTGTCAAAAATTACATGACATGATTAAGCATTATCATGAAAACTCCCCATTAATGCTTAATGAGGGTTTACTATCTTATCTCGTAGTCCCAAAAACCTAGCTTTTGTAGCTCCTTTGGTGAATATATCCTCTAGGTGATCCTTAGTATTTATGTGCTCCAATTCAATATCCTTCATCTCCACCAAATCTCGAATGAAGTGATATCTCATGTCAAAATTCTTTGTCCTATTGTGATGAACAAGGTTCTTTTATAACTTGATTCCACTTACATTATCACAATAAATCCCTGTAGGTTGAATTTTATTTTCTCCAATATCTTCCAAAAAAATTCTGAGCCATAGAGCTTTAATACATGCTGAGGTAATTGCAACATACTTAACTTATGTGGATGAGAGGGAAACAATGCTTTGTTTTCTTGAGCTCTAGGTAATCAAACCAAAACCAAAAGAGAAACAATTTCCAGATGTGGACTTATGGTCATCAATACTACCTCTCGAATCTGAATAACTAAATCCAATAAGATTGAACTTTTAGAATAGTAATGAATACCAAAATTTAGAGTGCCCTTCACATTAATTAAAATCCTCTTGGATTCCTTCATATGTATCTGAGATGGATTTGTCATATAACTTGAAACAAGTGAAAGTCAATATGTAATATTAGTTCTTGTGTCGGTTAGAAATATCAAGCTCCACATAATACTTAAGTGAGTCGTCTCATCAGCTAAATCAGCATCATCATCTATACATAACCAAACTCCATGAGCCTTGGAGTAGGGGATGCATTACAATAAATCATATCAAATTTGTTTATCATATCGCATGCATCAAGTTTACTCACAAATGAAAATCTCATCCTTACTTTGATAAACTTCCATTCCTAGAAAATATTTCATGAGGCTATATATTTCATGTCAAATTCATTAATCATAGAAACTTTGAATTTATCATTCATCTTAGAACTATTACCCATATACAATACATCATGAACATGCAAAATTATGTTTAGAATATCAATACCTTATTGTTTGTAGTAAAGGCTGAGATCACTCTTACTCTCTGTAAGCCATTTTCATGAAAGTATCCATCAATACTAGCATAACATGCTCTTGTTGCTTGCTTCGAACTATACATAGCCTTCTTCAAGTCATTGACATTATTCTCTTTTCCTTCCACTTCAAAACGTTGTCGCTGCACCACATATACTTCCTCTTCTAAGTACCCATTCAAGAAGGCACTATTCCATATGATCTATGCTCCACTTTTTCTAAGCTACTAACAAAATCAACCTTCTAATTGTCTCTTGTCTTGCTAATCGTACAAATGTCTCTTCATAATTAATTCCACACTTATGTGTGAATCACTTAGCAAGTAATCTTGCCTTCTCTCTTTCAACACTCCCATTGTTTTTAAACTTAGTCTTGTAAACCCATTTGGTGTGATTCATTGTCTTATCATGTGGAAGTTTTGTCAACTCCCAAGTGTCATTCCTGTGAATGGAATCCATATATTCTTTCATGGCTTGCACCCAAACCTCATTATTACATGCATATTCAAAACATGTTGGTACAAAATCAACGTTGGCTAATAAAGCGAAATTTACTATCTCACTTATTGGGCTTTCTTCCTGTGCTTGATTTGAACTTGTGTCATAGATATCACTCAATCTTATTAGCTTCCTTCTATAACTTGGAGAAGAAGTTCGACTTGAACTTGATATTGAAGAAATTCATGAAGGGAATCTTGGTGGAGTTAAACCACTAAATACAGAAGCATTAGTTGGTTTCTCATGATCAATATCAACAAGTATATCATCATTCATAATAGATTTTGTCTCCTTAACATGGCCTTTTTGATGACCATAAACTCCCCCTTCATAAAAAGATACATCTCTTGAGACAATTAGCTTGTTAGTGAGAGGATTATACAATCTATAAGCATTGCTTGTCTCACTATACCCAAAAAAAATACATAACTCACTATTTGCATCTAACTTTTTTCTATTTTGATAGGGTACATATACATAATCCATCCAACCAAAAACTTTGAAATGATTAAAATTAGGCCTTTTTAGATACCAAGCTTCATTAGGAGTTGTGTTTTGGAGTGCACTGGTGGGGCTATTGTTGACGATGTACACTGTTGTAGAAACTACATATCCCCAATAAGAATCTCTCAATTCCTTAGTTTGTAACATGTGCCTTGCCATTTCAACCACACTATGATTCTTCCCTTGAGTTGTTCCATTCTGTTGGGGTGTGTATTTGGTAGTATGTTGCCTCATGATACCCTTCATATCACAAAAACTCTCGAAAGATTTTGAGCATAATTCCCCACCATGATCAAGTAAACATTTGATCTTACACCCTTGCTCAGTTTCTATGAGGGCTTTGAACTTCTTGAATATATTGAAGGCTTCCCTTTTGGCCTTCAAAAAATATACCCAACAACTTGCTGAGTGATTGTTATAGACATTTTTGGGCACTTCAATCCCAATTACAAATGTCCATAAACTGAGCTCTCTTAAGTCCGTAAAAGGGTTGATTCACTACCTAAAGGAACAAGGTCAACTGATTGTATCATCTCCCAGAAGTTCTCCGCTAAAAACTGCTCATAAATGGTCAAAACTAGACCATACTGAAAGCTCCATGCAGGGGGTGCGATGCATATCACCTTCCCAATGTACAGGGTGTGATGCATACTGTTTTACTCCTCTGTAGGGAGCGATCGTCAGGAATGGAAAAATGGCAGGGATCGAAATGCGAGGTGGAATATCATGGAATCTTCGAGAAGCTTCAACTCTGACACTTGCCACTCCATTTTCAACCAGGGATGAGCAAGAGATCTTAACTCTCCAAGTGGAAGCAGGAACTATCAAAGAGAAGAGACTAATCAAGATCCCAAAAGATAACTCACCTCTCTGTAATCATCTATATATGGATCCCTCATCACAGAGATCCAGAGGCTGGAATTTTGTAATCTATAGAGAAGTGCTGTCAGTATTCCTGTGTACATTCACATTGTTGGGTGATTTTGCTTTGCTTGAGGTGAAAGAAAGGCTTCTTAGCTAGAGGATGATGCTGGGTCAGAACTGCTCATGGTTGTAATACTCTTGCTACTTTTATCTGAATAAAGTTATTCTTGTTTCCTTCCATATCTTGGTGCATTTGTTTATATGTGCTTGTATATGGTTAATGTAATCTGATCCTACATTATTTGTGAATTTAGATCCTCGTTTCTTGCATAGTAGTATGTTTCTGTGATTCTACAGGTCCCTTTTGAAGCTCAAAAGACAAAGAACGAGCAGCAAAACTCTATCAAGAAGGAGAGGGAATCGAGGGCAAGACTCAGGTTGGCCCTCTTGGTTCTCCTCTCATCTATTTTCATAAAAGGAATCAACAGTAGACTT
>APFE031224943.1:67998-112253 GCA_000404065.3 Pinus taeda | reverse complement strand
CAACAGTCTTATAAAGAAGTGCAGTAATATTTGGAATTCTCTAATATTTGTTTTTATTGAAATAAATTAATTTCATGTTATTTAAAGTTATAGGTGTATGTTATTTAAAGTCGGCCATGAATAAGCAACCCCCTTAACATGAGGAAGGAAACATATATATATGAGTGAAGGAAGAGCTCATTTCACTCATCGACTTTCGCTTGAAGAGCTCTTGGCATAAGAGACAAGGGAAGTGCGAACTTACGAGATCTCTCCAGAACTACGTCTACAAGCCTCACAGGTATCGTGGAATAAAACTGGACTCAATCTCGTTTGCCAGATTCGTCCCTCTCATTCCAAGTAGCACGTCAAACCGCTGATGGTTGGAAGCTCTGCAACAAAAGGACGCGTTGGGTCACTTCGCGAGGTAACTTATTACGAGGTTTTATTTGATCTAAGGAAACTCTAATAACATCTGGCTCTGTCAGGTATCCTGTGCATTCCATTGCTCGATAACCTCTACCAGGTAATTTACTCTCTGCTCACGATTTTACTGCTAATTTTTTCCTTCCGATTTGATTTCCATGTGTAATCCAGTGAGTCTCTGGTTCGCAGGTATTTCAGGTTGTTGTATTACTATTCGTGTTTCAAGGGAGATTCAAAATGAAAACATTGTCTTACATCAGTTGATGTGTTTGGTTTTCAGGTCGGTACTATTTCACGTTGATCCTGAAGATTGTTTTTTTAGACTACACTACAGGCCTCATTACTTGAGGGACAGTGCCATCTTAGTGCATTAGGATGAAGGATCTTTTAGGGTTTTAACGTGGGCTAGAAAGTTACGGCTACACTTGTTTTACTGTAGTTTTTGTGGGTAAATGAAAAAATCCGTCATAAACATGATGCTATCAACTTTGGACTATGGATAAGGGCTTTTGGGGAGTTATATAGATACATAATTTTTAACTTAATGTCTTATATATTTATCTCTTGGTCATACTTTTTTCAATAGTTTGTTGTTTCATACTTCTGAAATTTTTGTTGCGGCTAGGGTTTGATTCCCACGGTTGGATTGGTGCTATCAACTTTGGACTATGGATAAGGGCTTTTGGGGAGTTATATAGATACATAATTTTTAACTTAATGTCTTATATATTTATCTCGTGGTCATACTTTTTTCAATAGTTTGTTGTTTCATACTTCTGAAATTTTTGTTGCGGCTAGGGTTTGATTCCCACGGTTGGATTGGCCGCCTGAAATACAGATCGCATGGATATTCGCTGTTTGATTTTTATTTTGAGTTATATATTTGGATTTTATGTGGAATTATGATTGTCTCTGTTCTTTACTCCATAGCTCTAGTGTAGGAGTCCTTGTATGTTTGATATACGATTTATTGTGGTAATGGACTTGCGTGGGTTCTGTCAAAATCCCAACCTAGAGCCATATAACCTTTACAGTGTTTATTTTTCCATTCTTTTTACTGTTGAAAGAAATTTGAAGGTTTCTGCCACTTGTTTTGTATTTTCCTAGTACCACCTCACAAAGTACATAGGAACATTAATTATTTTACTGTAATCTTTTAATCAAAACTTTATTAGTGAAGGGTTAATTTATTATGAGAACATCACTCTTGAAGGGCAAAATTTTTAATATAACGTTTCTTGACGGGAAGCATAAGGACCCAAAACATAAAAAAAAAAATTGTATGACGGGTAAAGAGAAATCCAAATTCCTACCCTGAGTGTGAGATTATTTAATTAATCAAGGTATTTAAATATTTGATTATTAATGAATATATTTATTTTATTATTTGATTATTAAATATAAATTACTAAAAATAATTGGTTAAACTAAATATAAAAAATATTTATCGCATGAAGTTATATATATTTATTAGAAACATAATCGTTTGGATTGTATAAATTTAGCTTATTTACTAGAGAAGAAAATTTAAATTCGTCCATGATGAAAATGAATAATGAGAGTTATATATATTTTTATTAGAAACATAATCTTGTGGATGGTATGAATTTCACTTATTTGAAGAAAATTTAAATTAGTCGATGATGAAAATGAATAATGAGAAGCGAAAAAAACTGTGTAAAATATAAAAATAAGGTTTCCAAAAATATTTATCTATATATAATCTTTATAATAATAGGCATCTTACGTTTTGTGTAAATCAATCATTTCATGTCAAGGCTATGTAACAGAGGCATTGTAACAGAGGATTGTTTCATTGCCATATTAATCCTTTGTCATATGCTCTCAGTTGTCCGTCTTACCTTTTTTCCTCTAGTATTTGCAATTTTGAAGTCTCTTTTATTTGGATTAGTATTGGTGATTATTTGCACACAATCTCAAAATAATAGAGATTTTTTAACTTAGACATTTTCCTTATATTTTAATGGAAATTATCAACGATTAATCATTGATTTAGTGCATAATACAACTAATATTTATATTATATTTTTGACTAGATTTAACACTCACGATTGTAGGAATTTACAAGGTAAGTTCCTCAGACAGAACACCAAAGGACACAAAAATCAATACACCAGTATTTTTAACGTGGTTAAAACCCTCAAAGAGGGAAACAATCCATGGCCTCAGCCAACGCAGCCACTTAAGGAAAATTATTAATAAAAGAATAAAAATTTACATAAGCTTCTCACATTAACAGTTACACTACAAATGACCCTCCATGCTCTTTAAATAGAGATCATAGACCAATCGAGTGTTAAGCCAAGTGTCAGTAATACTGAGGAGAGAATGAACCATCGGATCACAACATATTGTGACTGTTGGATTGTAAGTTACAAAAGTACATAGTAAAGAAACACACTTTACCTAACTCTATGCTAAACTAAGTTATAGTTAACTATTTCCTATGTGTCGGAATATCCTAACATCCCCCCTTAAGAACAACTTGGGATAGGATTAAAGGATGTACAAATATGACACAATAGGAGAAGGAAGGAGGCATTAGAGCCTATTCCCCCTTAGTGACAACTTCCTAAACTCCAACCATAAATCGAAGTTTAGTAAACTTCGCCTCTATGAGAGCCTTTGTAAAGATGTCTGCAGCTTGATTATCTGTTGAACAATATTGCACTTCAAGAACATGGTCATGAATGAGATTTCCGATGAAGTGCATGTGCAGTTCAATGTGTTTGCTACGCTGATGCTGGATTGGATCTTTGCATAGTTGAATGACACTTTTATTATCACACCAAAGTGTAGTCGGATGTTGCTGCTGAAACCCAAACTCTGACAGGATCTGACAAAGCCACAGAGCTTCCTTACTAGCTTCTATGGCACCATGATACTCTGCTTTTGCTAAAGAAAGAGAAATGGCAGTTTGTTTCTTGCAAGCCCATGTAATAAGTCCTAAACCAAGAGTGAACACATAACTTGCAGTAGGCTTTCGATCATCACGGTCACTAGCCCAACTAGAATCAGTGAAACCAACCAATAGAGGAGATGCTTCTGCACTGTAATGAATTTTCCTTGAACATAATGAAGTATTCTTTTAGCAGCTTTCCAATGACTTTCATTTGGGTTTTTCATAAACCGAGAAATAAGGCCAATAGCAAAGCAAAGGTCATGACGAGTATGGGTCAGATATAAAAGTTTTCCTACAAGTTGATGGTATAAGGTAGAATCAACTTCAGGGGAAGTACAAGTGACTGAAAGTTTGGCTCTAGACTGAAAGGGAGAAGGGCCTGGCTTACAGTATTCCATCTGAAAATGGCGTAGAAGGTCACACGCATACTTGGGATGGGAAAGGGAAATACCTTCCTTGGATTGCAAGACTTGAAGACCAAGAAAATAATGCAAGTGTCCTAAGTCTGTCATTTCAAACTTCTTTTTAAGGCTGGACTTCACATGGTATATAAGGTTGGAATCACTACCAGTAAGGATAAGATCATCAACATAAAGAACAAGAATGATAAGAGACTTGCCCATTTTCTTGGTGTAGATGATATTGTCAGAATGACACCTAGAAAAGCCAGTTTATAAAATAAAGCTATCCATTTTGGCATGCCAAGCCTGAGGGGCTTGCTTGAGATCATAAAGGGATTTCTTAAGTAGATATACAAGGCTGGAGTCTGTATGTCTAAAGCCAGTAGGTTGTTCCATATAGATTTCTTCATGCAAGTCCCCATGCAAGAAGACAGATTTAACATCCATCTGATGAACTTCCAATTTGAAAGAGGCAACAAGGGAAAGAACAAGGCAGATAAAGTTCATTTTGGAAATAGGGGAGAAGGTTTGAGTATAGCCAATGCCTTCTATTTTTGAAAAACCCTTAGCAACAAGACGAGCTTTATGTTTATCAACTTTTCCATCTGGTCCATACTTGGTTCTGTAAACCCATTTGCATCTAACAAGTTTTCATCCCTTTCGTAGAGGAATAGGATCCCATGTATCATTTGTGAATAATGAATGATATTCTTCTTTCACAGCCGTGTCCCAATCTGGATGGCTTGAAGCGTCTGCAAAGGTGTCAGGATCATAATTCATTGAAGCTTGAGCCAGTAAAGAAGAAGGTCTATCAAACTGAGAGCGTGTAGCTCATTGATCTATAGGATCACCAGCAAGAGCACCTGCTGCATCTCGAGTAGCATAGACCCATTTTGGAAGCTGAGGAGCTGAAGGAGGATCCTAAGAAGGTGGGGGAGGATTGTCATCCTCGTTGTCATCATCTGAAGAAGAAATATCTTCAGAAGTATAAGGGATAGAGAGAGGTGGCACATCTGTCGAGCTAGGCTCATATGCCGATATATTTTTAGCAAACTTTACATCTCTTCTAATGATAACCTTTTTGGACCTAAGTGGAATAAGTCTATATCCTTTGACATCTTTAGAATATCCAACAAAAATACATTTTTCACTCTTAGGTTCTAAAACTTTATGTTTCTCATCTGGAATATGGGTCCATGCTTCACTTCCAAAAACACAAAAGTGACTTACATCTTGTTTAATTGAGGTTCATGCTTCTTCTAGAGTGATATTCTTTAAAATCTTAGTAGGAGTGCGATTTACTATGTAATTTGCACAGTTAATTGCTTCTGCCCAAAAATTAAGACTAAGTCATGTAGATTGAAGCATACAATTAGCCATTTCCTTTAAGGTGCGATTCTTCATTTCAGCTACACCATTTTGCTATGGAGTATATGGAACAGTATGTTGCATTTGAATTCCATTCTCAATGCAAAAGTTGATAAATTTGTTGTTAACATATTATCCGCCATTATTAGATCTTAGCTTAAGAATTTGATGTCCAGATTGTTTTTCAACAAAGGCCTTAAAGGCCAAGAACATGTTAAATACTTCACCCTTGAGTTTTAAGAATTATACCCAAGTGCATATGGAGAAATCATCAATCAAAGTTAAGAAATACTTGTAGCCAGAGAATGAAACAACTAGAAGTGGACCACATAAATCACTATGCACAAGCTGTAAAGGGGCTAAGGTGTGCCAAGAGGCATGTTTTTCAAAACTATCCCAATGATGTTTTCCGAGTACACATCCAAAACAAACACCATCTCTGTAAGATACCATTGAAAGACCTGTCACCATATTTTCTTTACGTAGATTCTGAAGTGAGCGATAGTTTAAGTGACCAAATCACTCATGCCAAAGTTTGCTCACTTCATCATTATGAGCAACAAATACTGAGGGAATATTTGATGACCCAAAGTTGTGAAACTTATACAACCTTGTAGAATCATCAACAATGCCACTAGCTAAAATCTGTCTAGGACCTCTTAGGTCCTTAATTACAACATCATGAGGTGAAAATTCAACAATTTTACCTTCACCTGAATGAGTTATCTGATATACAGATAGAAGGTTGCAGGATAAGGTTGGAACACATAATACATCATTAAATTGACCATTGTCTATATGAACAGTTCTAGTCCCTACAACACTAAGAGATCTATCATCACCAACATATATATTTTTGGTGTTACAATCATTTAAAGAAGAAAACATGGCTTTTTTTTGGCCATGTGATAAGAAGCTCCAGAATTAATGAGCCACTCATGAGAATGAGAAGAAGAAGATACATTTAGTGCATATCCAGACTGAGATGCTTGACAACCACATGCAAAAAGTGTTATTCCTGAATATTAAATTGAAGTTGAAGAGTGCTCCAAATGGATTTTATGCTTCTTCATTGTTGCTTCCAAGGATTCCATCTTCTTAAAGCATTTGGATTCTAAGCGGCCATCTCAATTACAAAAATGGAAATGTCTATCAGTCTTCTTCCCTTTGTTTTTATTTTCCTTATCATTTTGTTGAAATGATTTTTCATTTTGAGACTGAAATTGCTTAGGACCCTTGTTTGGTTTAGGACCATTCTTTTTAGAATACAACTTAGGATTCTTTGAATTTGGTTGTTGTTGGGTGACTAAGGCTTTCTTAGAAGAGTTTCCAAGATTAAGAAGACCAAGATGTAAGAGTTTTTCTTGTTCTCTTATTAGAGAATCACAAAAGGCATCAAAGGAAGGGGACTTGTAGTCTTGTCCTTGAGAAATGAAGGTTTCTCTTGTAGAATGGAAGGTGGAAACAAACACAGAGTAGGCTGATCCCAACTTAGTAAGAATAGAATAGATAAGGATACCATCTTCTTTCTTAACCTTAACACCTTCCAAGAGAAGTCTAAGGGTCTTGAACTTGGACAAAAACTCTTTAATGGAAGAAAAATTATTGGGGTCCAATGTAAGCAACTCATTTTCAAGTTGATGGGCTCTAATTTCATTTTTAATTCCAAAATCATTAGTGAGTTGTTTCATTGCTTCATTGGGGGTATCAAGTTCTGCAATATGGAATCTAAGGTCTGGAGAAATAGACATCCCTATCAACCCACGTGCTTGATCTTGTCTATTTTCCCATTTGGATGCCTTATCATCATCTTTAGCTTTGGTTTCTTGGCCTGAGACTATTCTGTAAAGACCTTTACTTCTAAGTAAATCCACAATGTAGGACCACCATTGGAAGAGTTTGTGTTGTCAGGAATAACTTAGCATGATCTTTCTATTTTAACAGAAACTGAAGTTGTAGATACTGAAAATAAGTGTTCCAATGGAAATATCTCAAAAAAATAGGCCGATTAAAAAAAATGGCTCTGAAAGCGGCTTCTGGATGAAGAAGTTATGGCTTTTTGAATAAAAATTGTTGAAGATGTCGACGAAGTGTGTGAATGCGTGGAAATGAATCATATTGTTATATTTAAAAAAAATCTCCCCTCTTTCCAAACTTAATCTAATTAGCTCACTTAAAAAAAATTATGTGACTCACTTTTATAAATAAGTGAAAGTCACTTTTACAATGGTACTTTATGATCTACCCACTAAATTGTAACTTAAATAAAAGATAAAGAGACTTTATAATTATAAGTGACTCACCTTTTATACTGGGTGATAACACTTTTACATAAAGTAACTTTAAAACATAAGTTACATGTGCTTTTTGAAAAAGTAACTCAACAAAAAGAAAGAATTGAACCCAAGACCTCTATTGCCATAAAGTAACTTTGGACCAAGTGAACTAGTTTAAAAGGTTAGCAATTTTTGGAAAAGAGGAAGGTTTTGTTTTTTTTTTTTTTTAGTCACTGAAGATTTCTGGTGTGTACTTACTTGAAAAAGCTCTTTTTTGCCTACAAAACAAAAACCACAAAACCCAACATGAACATACAAAAAAACAAATCTTACGGCTTGAAGTTAGCTTTCCCCGAAAACTAAATATTTTCCTCAATGTTTCTGATTTTCCGAGATCACACTAAGTCGCGGCAGAAAAGAGCATACACATGAGAAAAATGCTTCCTTTTTGTTTCTAATTTGCCGAGATCGCATAGAGACGCAGGGCAAAGAGCATACGCATAAATGAAAGGTATAGATTCGGTAATAAAAAATAGGGAGCTAAATAAACCAAAATAAATAGAGAGAAAATAATTAAAAACTGCAAATAAACACTGTATACCTCTAGATCTTAAAAATGATGTAGGTAGGGCTACCAAAAACCTTCTCGCGTGAAACTAAAGGGGTTCATCACTGGAACAGATGCTCCTAACACAATAGAGTAGTCCTCTCGTCCCGAAAGCAGTCACAAACAATAGATCTAGGAAACAATAGTCGGATGCAGCTCTACCGGCTTCAGATTTTGATCACCAATGGATGTGTCCCTTGAATAGCTCTGATACTGTGTAGGAATTTACAGGGTAATTTCCTTAGACAGAAAACCAAGGGACACTGCTCACAAACAAATCACAAATCAATACAACAATATTCTTGATGTGGTTAAAACCCTCCAAGAGGGAAAGAGTCCATGGCCTGAGCAAACGCGGCCACTTCAGGAAATTTATTAATAAAAGAATGAAAATTTACATAAGCTTCTCTCATGAACAATTACCCTACAAACGACCCTCCATGCTCTTTAAATAGAGATCTTGGACCAATCGGGTGTTAAGCCACAAATCAAGTGTTAGTAATACCGAGGAGAGAATCAACTGTTGGATCACTACATATCATGACCATTAGATTGTAAGTTACAAAGCACATAGTAAAGAAACACACTTTACCTAACTCTGCACTAGACTCAGTTATACTTAACTATTTCCTATGTGTCGGAATATCCTAACAACGACAGTGAGAGTTTCATCATTGCAACTTGACCGTTGTAGTTGCACTGCTAAGACTTCAACACTTCACTGTAATTAATGAATTTAGTGGATAAAACATCCACCAACCTTCATGTAATGTCACCTCATAGTCCAGCATTTCAAACTTAGCAACCCAGTGAGGAATTTTTGATAACTTGGCAGTTCTTTGCGAAATTTTTGATAAAATGAATTCAAATGTGTAATCTATTTTTAATATATCATCATCAACAACAAAGTGATGTGCAATCACTTTTTAGTGTGTCGTCATCAACAAAAAAGTGATGAAACTTCCCAACCATTTGCTTGCACATGGCATATTCACTCTCATTCATCACAATACTCTTAACAACATTCCATTCTCTGAACTCAGAATCTAACTCCATGACCTTCAAGCTGGATAACACAAATTTTTCTTTCATGCGAGCATATGATATGTACAATTTTCCAAGAGAAAAATGGAATTGATTGAGTGAGTTCACAAAATTAATTCATTTTTCTTGAAAAATACATGGTCCTTACTTGTCTGGTGTGGATTGCATAAAAAAGAATACCCCTATTTAATCTCAACGGTTTTGCAGGTGCGAAACAATTTAAGGTATTGGAAATTTACATGATGTGTATGGCATCTATTTACCATTGTGATTTGCACTTAGTTGCTTCTCTAGGTTAAGAGTTCATGAATACATTACAATGGTTATAATAAATTGCAGCTACGTAACCAAATTATACTTTAATGGGTAATTCCTGTCATTGCATTACACCACACTCAATTCAACATATTCAAGATAAGCTACTTATCTCTTGGCAAAATCCTAGACAATTGAGGAATGATTTCCTACAAAACAGTAGCATTGCAATATCTATTTACTAAATCTATTTTTGTAAAATAAAAAATGCAACCAACAAATGAATTAGAAACAAAAATTGTATTTGATTTTAACAATAATTATAAATAAATTTTACTTATGTAAGTTTTATGTCTCAGATGTTGTATTAGTAGCGGTATGTCTCATGTCCACTTTGTCATAGAAATTATTAACTTGTAAATAGGGTATGTTACAATATGATGGGCCAATACCATGGTTCATCAATACAACATGCCCAAAAATAATATCTCATTTCACACTCAAAATATTTTATAAATATTTTATTCAAATTTAAATTTTATAACATTTTTTTATTAAATTTAAAAGAAAAAATATTATAATTACTTTTGAAATATATCTACACCTCTATCAATGAAAATATATAAGATATAAATAGTAACTATAAATTAAGATTCATTTCACCATATAAATTAAATTAATAATTTAGTAACTATATTTAAATTTCATTAATAAGTACAAAAAAAACTTAATACTTACAATATAACAATTTTTTTTATCATGGATATTCATCACCACTTTACCTTGGATATTATTAACCATACCATACCATGCATCAATGGCTCATCAATATCACATGCCCAAAAACCTTCCCTAATTTAAATCCATTCTCATTTCACAATCAAAATATTTTTTAAATTTATTTTTATTACATTTTTGGGCCAAGAGACACTCTCCGTCCCATCTATTCTCATTTCACACTCAAAATATTCTATAAACTATTTTTTGAATTTAATTTTATTACATTTTTGGGCGAAGAGACGCCCTCCATCCCATCCATTCTCATTTCACAATCAAAATATTTTATAAATATTTTATAATTTAATTTTCTTACATTTTTGGGTCAAGAGGCACTCTCCATCCCAGTATGGAAGAGTTGTAGTAATGTTATTTAACAAAATTATTAATTAAAACATTTTGACTCACTCAAATTATATAAAAATAAAAATTAAACTAAAAAATTAATTAATAATTAAACCAACCTAGATCCATCTTAACTCCAGATCTATCAAGTTCTCAGAGGGATCGAAGTTCTGGAGGTGCAATTTTTTTTCAAGTTTTGTTTTAAGAAAAAAGGTATATTCAAAAATACAATTTAAACAATAAAAAATTATACATTGTTTTGTGCACTCTAAAATAAGTTTGGATCTAAAGAAATTTGATTCCTCTCGGCTCATGTTACATTTGTGCTTAACCTGGGTCTATGCTAGTCTATATTCGAGACATTTTGGAGTTTTCGGTGGATGTGGAAAAAAATTGTGGTCAAATCTTGATTTGTGTTGTTTAAACTACTTTTTTTACTACATATATGGATTCAACCCCCTCAAAAACCTCTTTGGCACTTAGATTGTGAAGAGTTCTGAGTAAATCCCAATCGGATTCTAGAAAAATTATATCGAGAAATGAATGGGTAAACTTTTCAAAGAGTCTCACATATAGACAATGTGTGTGTGTGTGTGTGTGTGTGTGTAAAATGAGAGGTGATTTTTGGACATGTGGTATTGTAGAAAAACCTATCTACGAGGTAATAATATCAATGGTAAAGTGGAGATGAATATCCCTGATTAAAAATCTTGTTATATTGTCAGTATTAAGTTTTTATATGCTTATTAATGAAATTTAAATATTGTTACAAAATTATTACTTTACTTTATATGGTAAATGGATAACTAAATATATTTCAATGTGATAAAAAGTAGATATATTATTGAGGACTTTAATTACTTCCTCATTTACTAATCCAGGAAAGAGGCTAGCTACATTTATAATCTCTACCAAAGATGCATTTCCAAAGTATTTATCACTTTGGAAATTTGTTGAAAGCGGAAAGAGGCTAGCTACCTTTATAATCTTTGCCAAGGACGCATACTGTGGAGCTTTAAACAAATTTCCAAAGTGTTTATCACTTTGGAATTTTTTGAAAGCTCCTCCCGAGTTGTCTCTGGAAAATATTATAAAGGTGGCTAGTATATTTCCTTGATTTGTAAATGAGGAAGTAATTGAAGGCCTGAATAAGCCAATGACCAATAGGGAAATAGAGGCAGTTTTGAAATAGTTTAAAAGGATAAGAGTGTGGGTCCGAATGGAAGGCTAGTGGAATTTTTTTTGGCTTTCTTTGATTTGATACGTCAAAATCTACTGAGAGTAATAGAAGATTGTCAGATGAGTGGGAGAATGTATGATGCATTCAATGCTATGTTCATAGCCTTAATTCCCAAAACTAATAAGCCTAGTACCTTTAATGATTTCCAACCTATTTCTCTCTACAATTGCATCTATAAGATCATCGCAAAGATCATTGTAAATTCCTTTAAACCTATTTCAGCCTAACAATATCAAAGGAGCAATTCACCTTTATGGACAAACACCAGATTGATGAAGCAATACTAATTGCACAAGAATGTCTTCACTCCTTAAAAGTTAAGAATTTGAAATGAATGATCTTTAAAATTGACCTCTCCAAAATATATGATAGGACTAGCTGGTTGTACATATAGATGTTGTTGACTCATCTTGGTTTTCCTTATGATTTAATTACTTGGATAATGTGTTGTTTACTTCTATTTCATACAAAATTCTCATCAATGGATCGACATCAAATTTTTTCCATGTTGAATGAGGACTTAGGAAGGGATGTCCTTTATTTCCATTGCTATTCCTATTGGTCATGGAGGGTCTGTGTAGATTGATCTCTAAAGAAAGGAAGCTGGGGAGATTCGAAGGTGTGCAAATTGCAGCATATATCATCTCGACTCATCTACTATTTGTAAATGATGTCCTCATTTTTCTGAATGGGACCATCAGTGATTATACTATCTTCAACTTCATTCTTAAATTATTTTGTAAGGCTATAGGGATCGAGAGTAATAAGGAGAAATCCACCTTATCTTGTATGGGTTGTACACTCTACGAATTAGTCTACGCTAAACAAAGATTTCCATATAGGCATTTGGCCTTTCAAGATGGGCTCAAGTATTTTGGATTTCAACTCAAACCCAATAACTACAAAATTGCGGACTAGATGCGTTCAGTAGCCAAGATTAAAAGCATAATAAATGTCTGGCATCATGAATGGTTATCTAGGGAAGGTCGGCTAGTTCTTATCAAGTCGGTGTTGGAGGCTATCCCTCTATACTAGATGTCTTTGTCTTGGATCCCAAAAGGAATTATAAATAGAATACAAAATATATGCTATAGATTTCTTTGGAGAGGGAACAAGGAAGGTAGGCCTTTTGCATGGGTAAGTTGTGATCTCATTTCCATTCCCAAAAAATAGGGAGGATGGGGGATGAAGAACCTTGCATGTTTTTCAAAATCCCTTGAAGCCAAAATGTGGTGGCATCTCCTAACTTTAAACCGTTTATGGTCAAAGGTGGTAATCAGAAAATACATTTGTCCACAACATATTGATGAATGGATCATAATGCCAAGAAGGAACAGATCGAACATCTCTACGATTTGGCGATCTATCTTAAATTTCTTTGAATATATCATAGTAGGTTTGGTGTGGAGAGTAGGATTGGGTGGGAAGGTTTGTGTTGGAATGGATGCATGGTCTGAAAGAGGTAATGCTCACATCCTTCCTCCTTGCCTTATACAATTCTTGGAGATATCTGGTATAAGGACTTTAGATCGCATTGCAGACCCAGTAAATTCTACTATCTTTGGTAAAAAATGGAAATCTTCACAGGATATTAGGAATCATGTACATTGGCATAAGGACTGGGAAATTTATATAAATTAACTCTCGAAGGCTCATATAAGAATACAAGAATGGGAAGATGAATTAATCTGGGAAATTTCTTCGCACGACAGATATACTCCGAAGGAAGGATATCCATTCATTTTCGTTGATCATGAACCCCACAATATTATCTGGTGGTGGCATCTGCTTTGGAAATTAGAAGGCCCGATAAAAGAAAATATTTTTATATGGTGTTTACTGCGTAATAAGGCTCCCATAGGAGACAATCTTTAATGAAGATCATTTCAGGGACCCTCCTCACGTATATTATGCAAGAATAATGTAGAATAAATCAATTATTTATTCTTGCATTGTCCTTCAACAATCCAAATATGGAATTAGAAATATCAATCTCTAGCAATCAATATCAAGTGGTAGGGAGACACTTTACAAGTAGCTTGGGAATCATGGTGGAATAGAGCCCATCCTACAAAACTTCAAAATTTTCCCTTGTTGGTTTGCTGGGGTATTTGGTTTGAAAGAAACAAACTCATTTTTCAAGAAAAGGCCCCTAGCTAGCCTTACTCTTGTTCACACATAATAGCTTTGCATAACATGCTTGTGGGAGATGAACAAAAACAACACATGAACATATATGAAAAAACCATCGACAAGACTTTTCCTTGGGCATATTTTGATGGTTCGACACAACAATATGGTTGTGGCAGAGGAGCAGTTTTGTATTTAAGGGAAGATCATTATTTCAAGATGAAGATGGGTTTAGGGAGAGACACTAATAACTATTTAGAGCTAAATAGCCTCAAACTTCTCCTTATATTTTGCCTTGAGAAAGGATGTCGACAACTACAGATTTTTGGAAATTCTAAACTTGTCATTAATTGGTTCAAACTTTAGTCAAAATGTCATGTGCAGTACACATTCAAGAGTTTGCTGGATGAAATTATTACTTTACAATCTCAGTTTGACAATATATCTTATCGTCATATTTACAGGGAAAGGAACCAGATTTCTGACAGTCTTTCCAAGGAAGCAACACAATAACCTATTGGTTCTTGGATGATTTAGAAACATATTGGACAAGAGTTCTATCAGTATTTTCACAGGCCATTCATTGATGTGGCGGAAACTACCTGAATCTACATAGTTCATAGATGGATCTCCTTTTTGTATTTTTGTGTGGTTTCACAAAACTATGTTATTGTATATGTTATTATGTATCTCATTCCCAGTTACGATATTTAACAATCAATTCATAGACTCTATACAACCAGTGGCATACATGACCACCAACTTTGACATATGCTCCTTTTGCAACATCTACAACATGTATTTTTCTATATTTTATATAATGCAATTTTCTATATTTTATATAATGAAAGTTATATTTTTCCTTGGTGAAAAAAAGATAAAGAGTATATATATCTAAAAAATAACTATAAGTATGAAATCAATGAATAATTATAATATTTTTTCTTTCAGATTTAATTAAAAAATGTTATAAATTTAAATTAAAATAAAATATTTTGATTGTGAAATGAGGGGTGATTTTCAGCATGTGTGTTGATGAACCATTGCATTGTAACAAAGCCTATTTATAACTCACAAGTTATTGATATCTATGGTAAAGTGCACGTGAAATAGTTTAAAATATTATTATATTGTAAGTTTATGGACATTACATCTCCCCAATATTATTATTAAATGAAATAGTTAAAAATATTATTATATTTTAAGTTTGTTGTAAGTTTAAGGACATTACATCTCTCCAATATTATTATTATTTCATTTAGGCAACATGTCAATGTTTGCAAATCCTTTAAGCCTCATAAATTGAATATATTGATATAAATTCAACATCTCTTAAAAATGTTTACATACTTTCTCACATTACACCTACACATCTCTCTATATCATAAAATTATATTTATTGTATTAAAATATTTTATATTGAAGAAAATAAAAATGCATTTATTGGTTGTTATGCCTGTATTTGGTAATGACATGGATAGAATGTTTATTTTGGAATAGAGTTTCCACAATTTTATAACTATTAATAATTATTAAATGAAAGATATGGATTTAATCTCCATGGAATATTTTAGAATATTCTTAATAGTCTTCACCAATAATCATAAGAAATAAGAATAAGTGTGATATAAAATGACTTATGATTTTTGGACATGTAGTATTGGTAAGTCATTGTATTGACCTATGTATTATAACAAATCCCATTTACAGGTTAAGATCTTCCAGTTCAAAATCTTTATGCTAATAGATATTTTTATTTTGGAATATGACTTCTATAATTTCACTTTAATGATCAATAATTATTAGGTGGATGGTCGGATTTAATTTTTAGACAAAATTTTAGAATATTCTTAGTAATATTCACAAATCAAAAGTTGAGATTTGTCTCCAAGTTATGCCCTTTTTGTCTTTTTAATTAAATTGATTAATTAAAAAGAGTTATGGTTTTTTGAGCATGTGTATTGATAATCCATAATATTGTAGTAAAGTGGAATCTTCATGGGGTGAATTTTCACAATGAAAATTTTTGTTTCTAAAATGTATATATCTTAAATTTATATATTAATTTTTTTATCACTAATAATAATAATAATATTTTAAAATAAAATTGTCAAGTCCTAGTGGTTGAGGATGGACCTTCTAAGCAAGGTTACCCACTGGTTGAGGATGAGTCTCCTTAGCAAGGCTTCCCACAATCAAACCTTATGAGGGGTGGTTCTACCTTGTGCTAGGGGAACAGGCTAAAAAAATCTAGTCAGCACTCTATTAGTAGAGTCTTTGTAGACACTCTCGAGATCAGATACTTAATTCAGCCAACCCATCTCTTGGTCCACTAACCACACTGAAAAAAATAAAAATAAATAAATAAATAAATAAAAATTGTTATAATGGTTCAATGTGTATTACATTGTTTATCTACCATTTAATTTATATAACTACACTAATTATTTACCAAAATTAACTGTTTTTAGCTACTAAAATTTGGAAGAAAAATTATATAAAATTAAAAATCAAAAATGAAAATTCTTCTCCGCCACCTTACAGTTTGGAATAAAAATCATATAGCCTTAGCATTCAAATATTTTAAAATGTGACACCAGAATACATTACTTGTTTAATGCCACGCCCAAATGTTCTCCTTCCCTCTCTCCTTCCATCTCGTCTCTACTTTTCATTTGCTTTCACCGACGTCCCCATGAGGAACTGCCAGACCTAACTTCAACTTTAATAGCTGGCAAACGCGCAACGTACGGTACGAGACAAACAGATTCGTTATAGTTAATGATGGTTTGGCAGTGACCTGCATGTGCTGCATTATCTGGCCGAATCTTTCTTTCATCTATAAGGCAAGGTAAGCCACAGTCGCACCAAAGAAAAAGTATACGTCCAATATCGGCCATGGGAAATTGTCTAACTGTTGTTGATGGAAATAATCAGATAAGGAGAACGAGCAGAAGGTCCAGCAGGAAGTCTGTGCATCCGATTACAGGAGCCGATGAACTTGTTGTATCGCAGAGATCAGCTTCTAATTCTGAAGAGGCCAAGGAATCCAATGCAGATGCAACTGCGAAAGAAAATGTTGTTCAGCGTGTCAAGATCTTGGTATCGGCGAAGGACTATTACGAACTGCTTTCTCAGGGCCACAGCCAGGAGTCTATACGTTCGTTTCTAGGCCAAAAAGTGGAGGAGGTCCAGGGATCCAATCGGAACCGTAGAGTTCGTGTAAGTTATAGCGTGGATAAGCAGGTATCTTCATGGAGGCCGTCGCTGGAAACCATACCTGAAGATTAATTATGACTCCTTCATTGCATTCTTCAACTAAGCGATTGTTGGGAGTTTTGATACAATGTTCTTGCTTTGAATTTTTAGATGGTCAAGGGTTTGCCCAGACATAATGGGTTGTTACATATGAATCAGCGTTGTAATGTGTATTACTTGTAATTGAATGTGAGAGCAGAGGAATATTTGTGTTTGATTAATCATTCTAATTCATATTATATATAAATGTCTGATTGCATTTTATATTCTATTACTAATGCAACTGCTATTGAAAATATATGTATATGTCATGTAATTGCTATAAGAGAAGATCTTTTTCAGAACCAAACCAATGACCAAAGTCCCACTGTTCAGGATTCTGCAGATATAAAGATTTTTTCGGTCAGGAGTAATATATATTGGTGAAGTCTTACTGGTTTATGTTTTTAGTTTTGTTGTTTTTGTGTCAAAATTCTGCTCATATAGTTCTTAATAGATTATTATTTTGTTATTATTTCAAAAAAAATTATATGGATTTTAAAATTTCCTATGTAGTATTTAATTAGGTTATTTTTTATTATTTTTGAGTGACTATTTCTACCATTAATAATATTAAGAGTTTTTGGTTTTTTATTTATTTTATTCTTAATTTCTGTGATCCATTATTATATGTTATTAATTTTCAATAAAAATAATATAAAAAAATTTATAAACCCATTTGAATTATCTTATATAATTCATCTTCATAAAAATTCTCAACACTATCACTAATTTTCATCACTCAAAAATAAAATTTTAAACATATAAACAAATTGAAATCTTAAAAAATCTTAAAAAGACATTAAAATATATATATTCAACCATAATCTCATAAAATTTAAACTTTACCCTAAACATAAATTGATTTTCTAATATTATTTAGATATATTTATCAATTCACATGGCATAATTCTATCAATAATTTTCACGATTATTACTCCCACAAACACATAGTTTTGACTCCATTAATCACCTTTTAATTAATTTTTTGTGGGGAGGACCTGAGAATAAGTTTTGTTTATGTGAGAATCTGAGAATAAGTTTTGACAGTTAATATATCACATAATAATAATAATTTAATAAAAAAATTAATGTATTAAAAATAAAGTAACAATAACTAATATATATAAAAAATATGGTAAAATTTATTATAAGTTAATTGTTAAATTAACAGTGAGAATATTTATTCTTGGTTGTTATTTTTGAATGTAGATTGATGGGTAACTATTATTTAAAGAAAACTATATCACTTAAAATTATTTATTGGTGGTTGTTATTCTGAAAATATATTGAGTGATAATCATTATTTAAAAAAACCACATCATTTAAAATTATTCAAATATTCAGTTATTCAAATATTCATGGGTGCCTTACTGGATCTGGAATTGTTAGCCGCTTAACCCTTTTCCTTACCTCTAAACAAGATAACCTAAATCCAAAATCTTAATATAATTATAATATATAACTTTAAAAAAAACCTTTCACACATAAATTTTAAATATTACTAATAATATATCATTTTGTTATGAAAACAACTAACGGAGGTGAAGTTAACTCGTATATTTCCATGACAGTGAATCATGCATGGAACAATTGTACTGCTCCATCAATTGGCAGGTACTAACACTCCACTGAGATATAAAGGAAAAAAATATGAACCGGCAAAAGTAATCATATCTCTAGTGTCAAATCATTAAGAAGATATTCGAAAACCTTTTTAACTATCAAAATTTCCAATGGCAAGTTGTTCTGTAAGAGATGCGGACAGGAATCTATAATACAAACAATATGACATTTATCATATCATCTGCTTTTTAAGTGATTATATTATAAATAATATGAGATTATTCGTAATTATTAATATTAACCAGGTGTTTTAATTAAAGTGTGGAAAATAATATGTTATAATGTTTAAAGAAATTTTTATGGAGAAGATTTAAATTACAATATAAAAAAGGTTATGATAAAGTTATTTTATTAATTATTTATTAATTCTTTAAAAATTATATAGTAATAAATAGATAAAACAAGGTCATTAAGATCTATAACAATTTTTAATTTATTAATTGAAATTAATTAAAACTAAATATTAAATAATTTATTATTAAATAATAAATATTTACTTATTTTTATATAAATATTTATTATTAACATAAGAATGAATAAGAGAAGTCAAAAATACTGTTTGATAAATATAAATTTAGGATCTCTAAAAAAATATTTATTTATATATAATTTTATAAAACTAGCATCTCAGGATGTGTGATATATATATATATATATAATAAAAGAATTGAAAATGATAACTGGAAATCCAAAACATTGTTTGAAATATACAACTAAGGTTCCCAAAAATATTTATTTATATGTAATCTTTATAATAATAGGCATCTCAGGGTTTGTGTAAGTCAATCATTTCATATCTTGTTTCTTTGCCATATTACCATTTTCTCTCGGTTGCCAGTCCTACCCTTTGTCCCTAGTATTTGCAATTCTGAACATCTCTTAGCTGGATTAGTACTTGCAATTCTGAACTCTCTTAGCTGGATTAGTACTCCAAAAATAACATAGAGTTTTTAAATTTGGCATTCTCCAAATAGAAATTGTTAATCACCCTGCATTGGCTTAATATATAGTACTGTTAACCTCCGTATCCATACATCACGTATGTATTTCGGGCTTGGTTCATTGCAACTTGACGGTTCTGACACTGGCAGTTGCAGTACTAAAATTTCCACACTTCACTGTAGTTAGAAATTGGTGGACAAGACATCTACCAATGTGACCCCAATCCAACATTTCAAAGACCCCTGCGAATTTTTGGTAACTTGGCAGTCCCACGCGAATTTTTGATGAAATGAATTAACATGTGTAATCACCATTTTGATGTGTCATCATCAACAAGAAAGTGATGAAACTTCCCCACCATTTGCATGGCACATGGCATGTTCACTCTCGTTCATCACAATACTCTTAGCAACATTCTATTCTTTGAATTGAGAATCAACTCCATGACCTTCAAGCTGGATAATGCAGGTTTTTCTGTCGTGATCTGTACAGATTTAAGGAGAAAATTGGAGTTGATTGAGCGAGTTCACAAAATTATTTCATTTTTCTTGAGAAAATACAGGGCCCTTACTTGTCTCATGTGGATTGGACCAAAAAGTATACTCATATTTAATCTCATCGGTTTTGCGGGTTAGAAACAGTTTAGGGTCTTAGAAATTTGCAAGATGTGTATGGCATCTGTTTAACATTGTGCTTTGCACTTAGTTGCTGCTTTAGGTTAGGAGTTCATGAATAGGTTAGCATTGGTTATAATAAATTTGCAGCCTACGTACTCACAGTATACTTTCATGGTAATTCGCGTCCTTCATTACACCACACTCAATTCAAACATATTCAAGACAGGCTACTTATCCTTGGCAAATTTTTCCCACAAAACAGCACGCATCGCATATATCCATTAAACCTAAATCTCTTTCTGTAAAATAAAAATGCAACAAAAAACAAGAATGACCGATTAGGAAACAAAAATTGAATTTGATTTTTGGACACTAAATACAAAACACATTTCATTTAGGTTGAGTTGAATGTCTCAGATGTTTGCATTATAGCGGTATGTTTTCCATTATTCTTAGTGCATTCTTACTGCGTGAAAGCACCATTTTGCTTTGGGCTTCCATCAGAACGTTATGTTATCTTCGGTGAGGTATTGTTGCTAACAATTTCTTATTCTTATTTGAGCCGAAATTTGGTGAGCACAATTCTAATTTAAAGGAATTAATTCACTCACCTATTCGTATATCCGACCGAATCTAACGCTCTATTTCTCTTGCACCAACACGAAATTTGCTTGGTGAAATTTAGCTTCGGCCACCCAGAGTTTGGTTGATCGCTTACTTATGACGTCGTGTGTTTCACTTGCAAACACCCTTTGTTTGAGAAAGGTGTAACCCCATTTAGTCATAGAAGGATAAATTGTTTTTAGCATTAGTTTTATTTTTCTATGAAATAAAATATATTAAATCCATCTTAGTATCGTGAAAAAATCAAAGCGATGTGAATGATTTTTTATTTTATTTTTAGCTGTTTTCTTCTGGGAAAAATCGATTTTTCTACATTCTTCCCCTTTCATTTAATGAAATTTTTAAATCGAGGATAAAATACTATTACTTAATTAATTTTAATCGTATACACTAACATATTATAAATATTATCTAATTAGAAAATAAATATATAATATTTTTTTTTTTTATAAGTTTTTGAAATTTATTTAAATTAAAAAAATTAAACAAAATAAAATATAATTTTCATAACTCAATGTTATTAGTTTGACCCTGTATTGCTTTCCAACGGAAAAGACAACAATATTATTTCTAAGTTTTGTCGAGCTCTAGAGTTTTTAATCATTTGGTTAGAAAAAATGTTTCCCAATTAACACAAAAAAGAAAAAGATCCTTAGCTCTACCGTGGTAAATCAGCTGTATAACAATTGTATAATCATCGATTACAATTTCTATCATTACTAATTTTTGTAATCGGAGAGTATAATATTATTACTTATTTTTATTTAAAACATAAGATTTATTATCTTATTTTAAGTTATAAATTTTTAGTGCAAATTAAACCGCTTAATTTAAATATGCATATTCATTAATCTTATTAATAATATATTTCATATTGCTAAAATTAAATTAAATATATACATTTAAAAGATATGTAATAAGATTTTTAATTATGAAGATTCATTACCATTTTATCATGAAAATTTTTAATATGTAAATGGGCTTAGTTACAACATCATGGGCCAATACTATGGAATATTAATTCCACATATCCAAAAATCATAACTCATTTCATATGACATTCGTTGATATATGATATTTTTTTTGTTTAATCAATTTAATTAAAAATGGTCTAAATAATTTGGAGATAAATTTCAACCTTTAATTTATTCATACTATAAAAATATTCTACAACATTCCATAGAAATTAAATTTCTTCTATACACTTAATATTTATCCATAATTAAATTAAAATTCTAAAAACTTTATTCTAAAATAAACATAACCTATTTTTGAAAATCAATATATATTTAAAAACAAAATAATTTATATTAAATAGATATAAAATAAATAAATAATATAATAACATTACAGAAAAGAATAATAATATTATCCTTAAAAATACAAAATATGTATCCAAAATTTGTATATCTTAAATAAATCTTAAAAAAAAACATAATATATACTATTTTAGAGATCACGTTAACAAAACTAACAAAATTATAAAAAATATATATTTTGTAGTCAATATACAATTTTACCTAAGTGTAATGGTTTTAAGGAGACAAAACTCACGAACAAAATTCTACACGATTCTACCATAGATTTAATCCATAGATTTAATAAGGAACATAGATGATACTTTTTAAGTGATTTTCAATATTGAAAATTTAAATCTATGTCTTTTTATTTTTAATAAATTAATTAAGTTTAGGGTATTGCATTAAGTTGGTGAGCTTTAAGCAGACAAAACTCACAATGCTTTTATCTACACGATTCTACCATAGATTTAATAAAGAACATAGATGATAATCTTTAAGACATTATCAATATTGAAAAATTTGAATTTATGTCTTTATAGGCATAGATTTAATGTAGAGTTGTGTACTAATGAAAAATAACACTTTATCCTATGAACTTTTATTCAGTTATTAATAAAAATAAAATAGTAAATATAATATGTAATAATATAATTTTAAGTAATAAATAATTAAATGCAACCAATTTCTTATTTAATTATTTTTTTTCCAAAATGATTTCATCATATTAAAATTTTACAAAAATATCTCTTATTTTTTTTTCAGAATCTTTGTTAACATATCAACTAGATTATACTTAGTATGTATTTTTTCTAAATGTAATATATTCACCATCTAACACATCAATCCAATAATATATCATATAAATGTGCGTTCTCCTAAAATGATATATTGGGTTTTTTCCCTAAAAGAATCATGGCCTACAAAAATCTGCAAATCCAAATCCATGAGATAATTAATGTAGATGATGTTAAATACTCTGCTAGAATACTTAATTTACTGTACCACCTTATTGGTCATGGGACAATTAAATATATATACAGACTTGATTTAATTTAATAATGTATTTTTGATATGAAATTAAATATAAAGTTTTGTGAAAAGAATTCAACCACATGTCACGGTGATAGAATGAAGTGAAAATATTTCATACCTAGAGACAGTTGGACCGGTGGTTAGCTACCCAACTTCCCTCCCAAGAAAGAAAGACTGTCAAAAAAAAGAAATGAGGCCAATAAGGTAAAGGCACCTGAGGCAAGAGAAGCTAGAGGAAAACCAAAAAGAGAAAGCTTGGGAATTGTTGTGGGGTACCAGAGCTGCTCTGGTTCTCATATTCTCATAACGGGGTTCTCATATTCTCGTAAGGGGAGGAACGTTCGATTCCCCTGTGGACTTGTGGTGGGCAACTCAGTAAAGTACAAATAAGTATATATTAAGTGAATTGTTTCTCTTAAATTAAGAAGGATTGGTTCTCTTCCTTAATTCAAAACTGCATTTCAATAATTACTGGGTTCCTTGTGTTTCTATGAATTAATTCAGCATATACAAGTGAAAATGTAATATGTGAAATGACATAGTTCATTTACTGTATTTGGGATAGGAAATATTAATTACAGCCTTATTACTGTATTTGAAAAAATACTTTATTTACATTGAAGGGTAATGAAGGTGAATTAAGTAGGAACAAAAACTTGCAAATACCTTTCCTGTAGAATGATACCTTATAAAGAATTAATTGTAATACAAACTTTGAAAATTTATACTAATACATTATAGGGAAGGCGATAGTTCCCTAGCCCAGCTAGCAAGGTAGCACTCTGGGAAGAGTTTCCTTTGTGAAGTTAAAAAAGTTCTATAGATAACCCAAAATCTTCATGGTTAAGTTCTGCATTAAATATATGATGAAGAGAGCTAACTGAAAACACTGGACCAGCTAGCAAGGTAGCACCCTGGGAACAGTCTCGAGTTTGCTTTGTAAAACTAAAAACAAGCTATAGATAACCCAAAATCTTCATGGTTAATTTTTGTTGCATTAAATATATGATCGAGAAAGCTGATTCAAAACACTGGAGACAAAACCAGTTATAAGAAACAGAGAAGAAGTTTCACATAATTGACAACCAGGACGTCATTATTAGAAATTATAGAGGAAAATATAAATTGTATACTTCAATTAATTCACCGTGCAAACCAGTGAAGTGCAAGATATGGGATTTAGCTGGTTCCCTAGCAACGACTAATTAACTACAATAATCTAAATCTAACATGCAACTTTTAAGGTAAATAGTGCTATTACTAATTACAGTTATTGCCATCACACTGCACAAGTATCTGCACAGTAATGCTGTTATTGCCATCACACTGCACAAGTATCTGCATAGTAATAAGCATAAAGGTATAATTATTCTTTTCGTTACTGCTGAACTTAGGTGGATTACAGATTTTGGGACATCCCAAAAGTGGATTGTGTTGACCTCTTTTTCATGTTTTTCAGATTCTGAGATATTCTTAAAATATGGCACTGCTATTCCTAAAATCTACGACTGCGACCAACCTAAAGATGTCGCTTCATTACCATCCTGGACTATCATTCTTCCTTATTCGTGAAAGTGTTGCGACAAACATTCGTTACTCGGTCCAAACTACCATTGTCAAAACCCTATTTTTCAGAATCTATGTCACTTGTTTCCACGAAGACGTAAACATCCTCTCACAAATGACAGGAGAACATAACGTTTTTCGACAAAGAGAGTAGGTTTGTGCTGAGTAGAGCGGTGCATATGCCCCATGGTAATGATCAATAGTTTGGGTATGAATTTAATGAGGGGTATTTAAACTTTTTCAACTAGTGACTTACTTAAAATAACTTTGACATGCAACCACATACTAAATTCAACTTTACCCAAAATAAGATTTAACTCAACTTGACTCAACTTAACATAGTTAACTAACTCTCTAATTTTAGACAACTCTCCATATGGAAGTAATTAGCTATTTTTAACACTCCCCCTTAATTACGACCACTAAACCAAGACATAACTATAACAACTTAAACATGTATGTTGATTTAAGTCTCACCTAGGTTTACAACACCCAAGTTTCCTTTGTGAAACTTGAATACATCTTTTGTTAATGGGCTTAGTGAATATATCAGCCAATTGATCAATTGATTTACAAGACTTCAAGTAAACTTCTCCATTGCTCACACATTCCATAATGAAATGATAGTTTGTATCAATATGTTTGCTTCTTTGATGAAACACACTATTCTTGGATAGGGCAATGGCTGAGGTGTTGTCACATTATATTGATGTTGATCCTTGTTGTTTCTGCTTGAGTTCATCCAATATTCTTCTTAACCACACTACATGACATGTAGTTGATGTTGTTGCTACATATTTTGCTTCTATTGAGGAAAGTGTGACAATAATCTACTTCTTAGATACCCATGAATCACACATGACCCAAGATGGAACACATAACAAGAAGTGTCCTTCCTATCATCCAAACTTCCTGCAAAATCATTGTCTATATATCCAATCAAATTGTTCTTCTCTATGCTTGCATACATTATGCCACAATTTGTAGTTCCTGCTATGTATCTGAGAATTCTTTTCCCTGCTCCCTAATGTAAGTTGTTTGGAGTCTCCATAAATCTGGAAATCAAACTCACTCCTTGGATAATATTTGGTCTTGTAGTTGTGAGATGCATAAGGCTGCCAACCAGTGTTTTGAATAGAGTTGGACTGACATCTAATCCTTCATCATCCTTGCTTAACTTTGTACATGTTACAACTCGTGTAGGTGCATGTTTACAATTTTCCATCTTGAGTCTTTTCAACAAATCTTAGCATATTTATTATGACAAATAAAAATTCATTTCTCAAATTTCTTAACTTCTGTGCCAAGAGAATATTTCATAAGACCAAGATATGTCATCTCTAATTCTTTCTCAATGGCTTCTTTAAATTCATCCAATTCAAGATCGCCTCTATAAATCATGTCATCAACATATAAAAAAACAATCAAAATATGTTCACGCCCACTTACCGTCGTGTACAAGGTAAGCTCAATATTGCTTCCGCAAAATCCATTCTTCATCATGTAGCCATCAATTATGTTATGCCAAGCTCTAGGCATTTGTTTGAGTCCATAGAGCGCTTTCTTCAACCTGTAAACTTTATCTTCTTGTACTTCAACTTCATATCTTGGAGGTTGTTGTACATAGATCTCTTCTTATAGAATTCCATTCAAGAATGGTGATTTCACATCATTTGACATACTTTCCACTTGTTCAGAGTTGTTATGGCTAAGAATGCTCTTACAATATCCAATTTGGCTATTAGAGCAAACATCTCTCCAAGATCTATTTCTTATTGCTCTGAGAACCCTTTTGCTACAAGTCTTGCTTTAAATTTGTCAAATTCTCCTTTCTCATTCAATTTTTCCTTGTACACCCATTTCACACCAATGATATTTTTATCTTTTGGCAAATCAACCAAATCCCATGTATCATTCTTTTCAATAGATTCGATTTCTTCATCCATGGCTTGGACCTAATTTTCATCTCTGATAGCTTCTTCAAATGGAGAAGGTTGGAATGACAACAATGCAAAATTTGAAATAACATCCAAATAATCATAAATATCTCTCAAACTTATCATTTTTATGTTACCATTGCTTGGTTCATCACCTGATTGATTGTTGGGAAAATTTTGGTCTATTGATCTGCTTGAAGATCTGTGTTGTTTACAAACTCTTGTTGTCCTTGCTAGCGGGACTTTGTTTCGTGTCTTCTCTTATGATTCTTGTTCCTCCCTTTTTTCTTTATCAATCTCTTCCATCAATGACGCTCTTACATCAACTGTTTAATATACAGTCTCATTCCATGACTCTTGTTCTTTGAACAAAATATCTTGGCTGATTATGCTCTTCTTGGTGATAGGGTTATACAATTTGTATGGTTTTTATTTCTCACTATAACCAATATATATGAATTTTTCACTTTTATCATCCAACTTACCTCTTAGCTCCTTTGGCACATGTGCATAAGCTACACATCCAAACAGTCCGAGGGAAAGTTTCGCTCAAATCAACAAAAGAAACAGAGTGATGGTGAGTTGAAGGATGCCAAGGACTTACCTCTAGAAGATGTTGAAGCTAAATACCACCACATTTGGAAATTTATTCTAAAAAGTACTTCTATTTTGTATTTTCGAAATACCTCACAATATGTATAATGGAACAACCCTATAAGCCTTCAATCTAGAAAACTAAGAAACAATGCCAAAGAGAATAGAAGAGCAATCCAACAGAGGATATACATTTAATAACCTGGAAACCTCTTCCCAAAAATTTTGTGTACATAGGTGAAGCTATGTTTAACAAGTTGTGTCTTTGCATGATATGGATAGCCATGTGGCCATGCCATGCATATGGCTTTGTCAAAGTCTGCCTAATTACATAAGTGTAATATGATTAATGTTTAATTAGTTGTGGCTTTGCATGATATGGACAGCCATGTGGCCATGCCATGCATATGGCTTTGTCAAATTCTACCTAATTACATAAGTGTAATATGATCAATACAACACAAACATATTGACAAAATTTCATACGATTCTCTCTCTCTCTCTCTCTATATATATATATATATATGATAAAAAAGTTAAATTCATGTATAATCTCAAGCTCGTTTTCTCTTCCTATGGTTGAGGAAAGAATGTTGTATATAGCTATGGTGCCATTTTGGGAATGTTTTGTTGTGTTTTTTTTTTAATATGTAATTGTAAACACTTTATTTTATTTAAGTGGTAGTTTTATTGTTTGTTTATTTATTTATTCGGTAAAAGTTACATGAGTGTTTATATGGATATATTGATGTTTTTTGTTTGTTTTTATTTTTATTATTTTACATTAGTTTTTCAACTTTTTTTCTATTTATTTACAATAAAAAATTCTTAACTTTTATATTTATTTTTAACCTTTTTTTATTTATCTCATTTAAATTGGTCTCTTTCTTCCAACTCTTCTCAGTGTTTCGAGAGTGCGAATGTGTGATGTTTGTGTTATTTTTCTTTGTGACTACATCTACATTAGTCTTTTCACTCTCGTATTCCTTCTTTTTATATCCCACATTAGCTTTTTCACTCTTTTGATATTTCAAATTAATTTTTTTTTTGTAAGCTGGGGCGGGACTCTCCGATTTACATGTCCATTATGTACCCCTCTACGGGGGAGGGGTAGCCATTTGAACCCAAGCTTCCGGTTCCGTGAGACTTCATTCCACGGCCCTTGCCATTGGGCTACCCCATGTGAAAGATATCCCATTAATTAAGAATAAATTACTACAAATTATTTGTGTAAACATACCATATATATATATATAATATATATTATAAATAATAATATAATATATAATATATTATGGATCCCTCCACTCATAAACCTAGCTATAAATTTACAAAAATTTCACATTACTTCAATAACCATTACTTTTTCAAGGACTATTGAACACTAAAACAATACATTATATTTAATAAATAAAAAAAAATACAATTTCAAAAATACACTTAAAATAATCTATGAAAGATAACGTGTATCTTTCTTATAATTTAATTTAAATACTTCCTTCTAATAATTTCCCTGAATAAACTCTTAGTCAGTTTAATATTCCCTCTTTTATTAATAAATTAATTTATATTTAATAAATTAAAACTATAATTATAACAAACATGTTCAAAATAATTTATGAATTATAATTTTATCATATTTTTTATTCCATTTCCTCCCCTCGTTATTAATATAGTTCTAAAACCTAACTTCTAATATTTCTCTAAAATTAAACTTATTACGTGAAAGTTATAAAATTATAATGATTTTTTTTATTATAACCACAATCTAATGACACTTTTACCAATGTATTCCCAAATTGTTTTTTAAATATATTTCTCATGAACCTATTGCAAAAATGGTTATCCTACATATATCTTTGTGTGTTCACACCCTCTATTCATATAGGCAGCATCTCTCCATCCTTTATAAGAAAATACTATATATGTAAGTACACAGATAAATGCAATATACTCTACAATGGGAATCTTGCATGTATCTTTTTGGTTCACACCATCTATAGCCTCCCCCTTGCTATAGAAAAATCTTGTACATAAGCATCACATTGCCATATTTAATATGTTATCAAATTTTTATATACATTAGATTAAAATATTTTATAGGAAGAGAATCATATTTATTAATGGTCATGGTTTTATGTTATCAAATTTTTATATACATTAGATTAAAATATTTTATAGGAAAAGAATCATATTTATTAATGGTCATGGTTTGGTTTGGTTTGTATTTAGTGTTTAGTAATTAAGTGTTTTTTAGAATAGGGTTTTTATAATTTTAATTATGTGTGTTTTTTTATAATAGTGTTTTTACAATTTAATTTAAAATTATAATTATTAGTGAGAATAAGATTATTTTATGGAATATTTTAGAATATATTTAATGGTATTTAGAAATAAAAAGTGTTGATTATCACTTAAAAAGAGATTTTTAACTCAAGAAAATTTGATCCCTTCGGTTAAATGGATCTAGGTTGATTTAATTATTATTATTATTATTATTATTATTATTGTAAAGCTTGGTAGAACCTTCAGTTTTCTATTTATAAAAGACAAGTTTACACCACATAGATGAGATAGATGGCCTCAACTTCTCTAATAGGAAACCAAGTCCGTTGGCCACCTATCCTCGTTATATGCCATCCAAAAATAGTATAGTTTGAGGCAGTCTACCCAAGCTATATATACATCTATATCATGATATGAGTCTGAGTTTCTATCTATCATAAGCATACATTGATAAAAGTGAATGCTATCTACTAAAAACCAAAAAAACATTCAGGAACTTGACTATTCCTTTTAGTCCTCTGAGGCTGAATCAACCAGGGTCGGGCTTTCAGCTGAGTCTCCTAGTGCATTTTCCAGCCCGATAATACAAGGGATGTGCCTTTGAATACGATCTAGGCGAATGTCCTGCTTGCACAACTGGAACTGGATGGCCTGCAGATATTTCTTATAGTTTGGCATGTCCTAGAGGATCATTTCCATCCCCATTGATAACTTCTCCATTGCCTTCCACATGAGGCTCTTCATGAGCCAATACAAGTATAGAGTTTGCTTAAATTATGTGACTCTTCCCCTAGTGTTCCCTAGATCCGGGATTACCTCACGCCAGGTCTCCATTTCGTCTTATGAATCTGCCTCCTCTTTTATCCATGCCTCCCAATCTTTTAAGATCTCCTGGATGCCTACATCTGTCGCTACCCTGTATGTTGTCACTGCTTCATTGATAAGCCTTTCTATTGGCTTTCTTCGACGTCTCGGATATGAGGTGCCTAGGTCAGCTGCCCGAGGCAGCTCCCTTCCCCTTCTGCGTCATCTTATTCCACGGGCTAGTCTACCCATTTCTCCTTCTGTGCGAACCTGTTCACATACATTACGGATTATATCACAAACAGTAAATTCTGGACTTTCCACAATGGTGTTGCTTCCCCTCTCCTCGCATTTCCTGCCACACTCATCTCTGTCCAGTGACCCTCTGCCTAAGGTTGTAATGCCTCTCCTCTGCTAGGATTATCAACACCTCTCCCTTGCCAAGCAATAGCCTTTTCGCCGTTTTGGTGTTTTCCTCTCTCTGCTCTTACGCTCGGGGGTAGTGTGGTGGTGCCAAATTTGAATGAAACTTATGACACTGCCTACCTGCCCCTCGAACCAGATAGCCACTACAACCATCCTCTCCTCTTTGCGACTCCCGATTACCCTCGCTCATACTTGCTTATCTACCTTCTCTCCTTCCTCACTAGTTATTGGTAGACCAACTTAGTTGTGGGTGTTTCCTCATGGTCCTATCCCTGATGGTCTCTCTCTTTTTACATTTATAGGTTCAACCCCAGTCCCCTTCCTTCCCAGCATGCCTAGGTCTCTCCCACCTATATCCCTACACCCCTCTCTGGTGTTATCCCTCATTCACCCTCCATGGAAACTCACAGACAACATTGTAATAGACAAGTAGAGCCAGATAACCTACCCAGTGTCGTTTCGAAGTTGTCATTGTAGGTCTCTAGGTTGATATTCCACGACGTTTCTCAGTATCTCCTCCACAGTTATGCTCTCCCCATCACCCTTCATTCCTTTGTAATCCCCTTCCTTCCTTCTCTGTCCCATTTATCCTCTTGTCCTGTCCTTCCCACCTCCGTCACTACCCTGGCACTGGATGCCACTTCTCCACCCATCGCCATGAGCATGTAGGATGTGGTGGGCTGTACCCAGCATTTAGTTGTCCTGACAACCATATCTGTCCTACATCCTCGAGCACTCACCCCAATGGGGGGTATTATTTTTTTATTTTATTTTAATTTTAATTTATGTAATTTTTTTTTAATTATAATTTAATTTTTTTTAATGTAATTTGACCAAATTAAAATATGTACCTAACATAATAGGATAGGACATTGCAACATCTCCCTGATAGCCTAGAAAGGGTCTCTAGACACAATTAAATTATCATAAGACACATCTCATATGAAATGAGTTATATTGTTTTGGACATGTAATACCTTGATAATTCATGGTATTAACCCATAGTTTTTTAGCAAAACCTATTTACATGTTAAGAATCTCCACAGTTAAAAATCTTTATCCCTATAAGCATTTATATTTTGGAACATTAATTATTTTTATAATTATTAATCATATTAATTTAATATAAAATTATAATTTAATAAATTTTATGATATTTCTAATTCTAGAAACCTAGATATATTAAAACAAGTATTTTGACACTTATTAGTCCTAGCCATGGAAGGACTCTAATAATCGATTTTCCTTTCATCAACTAATAGTTACAACATTTAACTTTGAAAATAATATTTTATTTTCAATATTATTAAGAAAACTAGTTTTTAAACATGTGTTTGGACTATAACTTTGAAGATATTATTGTAGCCTTTGTATCACGTGGATAATCTACCTCCCATATTCTTGCCATAATTTTTAGATATAATTTCACTATTCATGCTATTATTTTTATTTAGCTAATCACTAATATAGAACCAATCAATTCCTTGCATTTCTTTGAAATAGAATATAAAATAAAGTGTGTAATTAAATTCTATGACATGTTGCTATTTTTAAAACATATAATTACACTATGAATTTGAAGACTTTATTGTAGCTTTTGTGTCATATATATAACTACCTCACATCTTCTTACTATAACTTCGGGATACAATCGCACTATTCATACCATTTTTTATTCTTAAATTCATAACAACACATTTAATGCCTATAGAGAATCACTAATATAAAAACTAATCAATTTCTTAGATTTATTTTAACTAGAATAGAAAATAAATTATACAATTTAATTCTATGGCATGTTGCTACCAGTTGTTTGGGAATGGTCATCTATTTGCAGAGACATGTAGAGTGACTAAAAGATATACATTAGACTCTCACGACTCATGCCATATGTTAAAAACTACATTTAATGCATTTTGTGAAGCATTAAGGTAAAACCAACCAATTTATTTGAATATGAGAGAAAATAAATTGTGCCATTTAATTCTATGATGTCTTCTTGTGACATGTTTGTAGATGCTAATCGATTTGGGGAGGCATGTTGAATGACTAAAAAGATATATATTGGACTCTATGAACAAATGTGATCTGTAAATCATGGACTTATTTAAGGGAAAGTTCTCCTTGATTTCTAATTAGATTTCTAAAGGCATTACAACCCCATTCACCACACTTGATAATAGGTGGAGGAATGTTTTATTAACTTTGGAGACATTTGCAGTAGATCAAAAGTAATGATAAAGATGGGAATAAAGTAGATAGAAACATCTTGCCCACATATGTTGCCTTGACTATTTCTCCATTGTGATCTCAAAGCTAGAGGGGCACAGCCGAAATGCAACACTGGGAAATTTTTTATCACAAAATAGTATCACTCAACAATTTCACAAGGGAGGGAATTTTCCATCTCCACTGCAAGCGAGAGGCTCCATGTTTGCACATTGTTTCGTTTTTTTTCTTTTAACAAAACTGGAGATTAAACCATTTTTTCCAATAGTTAGTTTGCTCTTTTTTATTAGCTTGATAGGTGCAAAAAACTTTGGTTTATAGACCTTAGTTTTGTTTTAATTTGGGTATACATACAATACAATTTATATGATTTCTTTGGTTGATGGTCAATCCCCAAAAAGAAGTGATGGTTTTCTGTTATTTGATTGATATTCAAATATAGACATTATTGTTGGGGACAATATTATCCTGTTTACTAAGAGCCCTAATTATTGGAACTAAATTACTAATGAGAAAATGTAATGGAGGGAATTTTACAACTGTTGTGTAAATAATAAAATACATTTTTTTTAGACTAAAGGATATAAACTATAATGCAATAGTAGTAATAGAGATATAAATGCATATGGAACATTTTATTTCTTTCATTCTTTAATACATGCTTGAAGCAAGTTTATTGCAAGATGTAGATATTACCTATAAGACTATAGTTTTTATGAGCAAAGCTTTGGTTTCTTGTGAGCATTTACAATCCTTCTATTATGAAAATGTCATTGTTAAAATTTTCTAAAATCCAACAAATGTTGCAAGTTTCTATCTGCTTAGAAAAACTCTACCCTCAAGATAAGAGTCATGTAAGCACACACAGGTGGACCTTTCTAAGGTTTCAAAACTATCATCACTCTAAGAGGTTTTCAAAAGCTACTAATAATTAGCTATTAATTTTCATCAATGAAAATTATATTTATGATGTACTCGCCCCACTTCCAAATATTTGTGATTTCCAATATTTATCCAAAATATGGCTTCCAGCTTTGCAAGGATCCATGGATAGATGTATGTGTTCATTTTGAAGCACGTGACAAAGGGAAAATTTTGAATTATTATCTCTTGCCTTTGTCTCACATTTGACTGCAATCACTATGGTTTTTTTGTTTTATATATATATATAATAATATATATATATATATATATTATATTATATATTATATATATATTATTATATATAATATATATATATTATATATATATATATGCAAAGTTGTTATTCAAGTTGCAATAAGAGACTGAATTTATGTAATATCATGTGTAATGAAGATCTTGATCTCCATCACATTATTTGTATTTTTTTTTTTAATTATAATTTCTATGTTAAGTGGCTGGGACTAATATTCTATGCAATACTTGTTATTAAATTAAAATTTTGGAAGCTCTATTACAAAATAGACATGCCTATCAACATAATAATTATTAAGTAGATTATAAAGATTTAACCTCCAACAAATATTGTAGAATATTTCAAATAGTATTTCCTTATTAAAGGTTGAGATTTATCTCCAAAGTAGTTATACCATTTTATACCTTTTAATTATCTCGATTAATTAAAAAAATATATATCATATGAACAAGTGATATGATAGAGGAGCCCAAGGGTTGGCTCAATTGGTCAAAATCAGTGCCTCACATTTTGGGAGGTCACAGGGTCCATTTTGCTCGAATCCCTTAGGGTTAGGCCTTGCTAGTGGGCCATGGGGCTAGATTCCCTCCGGGGTCGATCAACTCATATTTTTCTGTGGATGTAGTGATCGCCTATTGACCAAGGTATCCGTGAACCACAAAAAAAATAAAAATAAATAAATAAGTGATATGATAGAGTTATGGTTTTTTGGGTATGTGGTACTGATAAGCCATGGTATTGTAACAATATCTATTTAAAGATTAAGAATCTTCATGATAAAGTCTGGGTGAATCTCTATGGTTAAGAATTTTGTTTTAGGCGTTTGATATTAATAAGCCATGGTATTTCCGGATGCGGGTGTCTAACTATGGTACAGGTATGTGGGCAGCTATTTGGGTGGGCGCATGGCTGCTCTCCACCGCCACTCGGCCTCTCACGGCACCGCTCATAATTTCCCTTGTGACGCTCAAGTTTATTGATGCCTTAATGCAACCTGTACCTCCTATGCCGCCGGTTTTTTTCAGCTCATGGCGCTTTCAACTTGCCACATTCGCATTTCTTCTCTATGTTTTAGACCCTCCTCTACAGTGGCAGCAATTTTCTCTCGAACTTTCCCAGGATTACACTGGGCTCTGGTTCGTTAGGCGACTTTTTGGCTATACCCACAATCCTCTCATTGTCTCTCCGACAAATTTGCTAGACAACCGTCTGTTGCTCTCCCTTTCGTCCCTCTGAGTGCTAAAGACAAACTTGTCCTCATCCCTCTCCGCCTCCACAGTTCGTCTATCCACCTGGTCCACCTGGTCCACCTGGATCACTCTGTTCCTCCAACCATGCCGAAACTTCACCAGAGGATAAGCTGCAGAAGAGGCAGCTCCAGAGGGCAAGCGGGCCGCCAGGGCTCCTCTTCTACAATGGACTCCCTCGACTTTTTGCTCAGATTTCCACATGGATCGATACACGGCTACTCCGAGTGGACGGGGTAGGGGCAGAGGCCTGCACAATATGGAAACGAGCTCCCTCAACTCTTCGACTAACACCAGTCGGCTTCAATTCCCTTGCAGTCATGGAACTGTCTCATTTATGGCCACAGTTACCATTGCGCTCAGCCAGCTCAATCCAGGTCAGGAAGTAGGTTCCCTTGGAGCAACCACGGAAATATTGGCAGAAGACAGACATGGTTCCATCTAGATGAACTTTGAATCGAGCAAAGCTTCAGGCTCAAGCAAAAGCAAGGCCTCCCTAACCATGAAGGAACAGGTGAGCTGCTTTGAGGATGACGATGATTACAAGTATGGATGTTTCATCATCGAAGAGCTGCCCGATCCATCTCATGAAGTCTGAACAGATTGGTGGTTTTTTGTTTTTTGGGAATTCAGCAAGCTTGAGAATGTTCACTTTCTCTTGCTCAAATCGCCAGTTTCTCCGGCGAAAAGGATACTCTGCTAGCCTTCGGTTTCCGATCTCGAATGCAGTCACAACTACTTCTGATGTCAGTATACTGCTTTGGGCTTCAAGCAATGTCTCTCAGTTCCATCTATTTGGTCTAATTTTCCTATTTTGGTTGATGTATACCCCTAGCCTAAATCTCAATTCTTTGTTCAACAATGGGGGTTCTTTGTTTTTTTGCTCTAGTCATGGTCAGGTTCTTTGCTATCCTTCAAGGCAATATTTAGCTGGGTTTTTTTGCGAACTGATCTGCTATGCTTGTAATCATGCCGCATCTCTGGGCTAGCTTTTATGAGGCCATGGCCTCGGTGTAAAACTATTTTGTATTAATATAGAAGTAGACATAGTAAGAAAAAATATAAATAAATAAATAAATAAATAAATAATAAATAAATAAAATAAAATAAATAAATAATAATAAATAAAATAAAATAAAATAAAAAAAAAATAAAAATAAAATAAAATAAAATAAAAATAAAAATAAAAATAAAATAAAAATAAAAATAAAATAAACATAAAATAAACATAAAATAAAATAAAATAAGTCATGGTATTGTAACAAAAGGCTATTTAAAGATTAAGAATATTAAATGATAAAGTGTGATGAATCTCCATGATTAAAAATCATTGTTTTCTTAAATGTATACATCTTTAACTTATATATAATTCTTTTTATCACTAATAATATAATAATGGTGATGATGATGATGATTAATGTCCACTAAGACCAATATGGTCTATGGGAACTTAAGAAAGTAAGAGATTAATTGAGATTCTTTAATATTTTTATTTTTATAATGGAAAAGAAGGAAGGGAAGTGTGTATATATCGCCATAGTTTGCTTACTTAACAAGTCATGAAGGTGGTAGTGTGGAAAATATTTTGAAAATTAGAAGGGATGTGGGTAAGAGTTGGAAAATCCAAGAGAAAGTGTTTTTCATCTTCAACACTTTTAGTATTGCAAAGATGATAGATTTTTTATTCCCAAGGTGTTTTGCAATGCCCGATTTCACTTTGAAGCTCATGAAAATTGGTTCTTATCTTGGCAATATTCATTTTCTTCTTGGCATTGGTTAAGTTAGAAAGTTAGTTATGGTTATCAAGATTGGGGTTGATAACCTTCTTATAGTATTTTAGCTTCATGTTTCCCTCTAACACCTTATGACTACACAAGCTATCCTTAAATTTGGAAGTAATTATATTTTTAATATTATCCTTATTCCCCAAGATGATCTCCTCCTTTACCCCTAATGGTCTAGCTAAGACTCAACATCCTTATGCCAACCTAGCTTGAGTCAGAGGTGGGGGTTTTGGGTAGAGTTAGAAGTAATTTTGGAAACCGACTTCCATGTTGTATTTATTATACATGAGATATGTAATCATAGTCATGCTTTTAATGAAGGAAAGACTAGCTTCAATAAAAAAATATAAAATAGGAAGTATTTGGTTTAGTCTTGAGGTTGTAGGGTATAAATTGTTGTTGGATTTACTTAGTCTTCCTCCACGATTATTTATACTACAACCCAAAACCCCACAACCATATAACATAAAGGGTAACAAAAAAACTTATAATATATCATGAAAATAAATATTTTTATATTTATTACATATTCATATATATTAATTATTTAATTTACATAACTATACTAAAATTATATGTTTCATTTTTTAAATTATATTTGTAATAAATGAAAATTATAATTTACTTTGTATTTCAGCTTAAGGTGGATGAACATCTCTTGATTTTGATTTTTAATTTTGTAAGGGATATGTTCAGCATATGCTTAGTGTGAATGTTTATCAATGACCATAGTGTGTCACAAAGTTTGTTAGGTTGCACTGACTTTTAATAAATTTAAAAAATTAGATTTGTGCCAACTCCCCACCAATTTCCTAGGGATTTGAGATTATTCCAATTCTAATAAGTTCATATTCTAATTAGATGGGAAATTAATATATAAGCAAATTTTATTTTGCAAAATGGTCCATTTTACAATAAGATGTGTGATTCCATTTTTTTTCCTCAAGTTAAATTAGATTCATGCTAGTGACTCCCTGCCCACCAATTTCCTAGGAATTTGAGATTATTCCAATTCTAATAAATTCATATTCTAATTAGATGAGGAAATTAATATATAAGCAAATTTTATTTAGCAAAATGATCCATTTTACAATAAGATGTGTAATTTTTTTTTTTCTCAAGCTAAACTTGACCTATAACTCTTTTGTCCATAGTTAATGAGGTAAATGTGTGCATTAGTAAAACTTTTTTTGTGTTACAATAGTTTTTTTTATTATATTTATAAAACCACATTAATATTTTTAATATAATTATACTAATATAATGTCTACAACCATTTAATTTATGTAACTTCACTAATCACCTAACCAAACCAGTTGAAATGCTCTCCTTCCTCACATTTTGGAATAAAATTTATATATTGGTACACTTCAAATATTTTAGAATTTAACACAAGAATATCGTCGTTACTGCCATGCTCAAATATTCTCCTTCCCTCTCATGTCACAACCTGGCCTATGCGTTAACTTCCACCGACGTGGTCAGTAGCTCCCACGAGCCGCCTTGTCATGCCCCTACACCTGCGATAGTCTTTTAACCGCTTATAGCAAGGTGCAATACCACCGAACACTTTCATTTCACCAATACTTATGTTCATGGACTTCACCTTAACATTCGACACTTAGTTTATTTTTCTTCACCAAGTATTTATTTCAACCTTTATACTAATGAACACCCATACACATTCATTATCCACAACAATTATACATATACAACACAATTGCAAAAATATAAAGGGAGGGGCAACTCCCTAAATAAGAGTTTGCCCGATTTCAATATATTTTTAATTTTCATAAATTTACAAGTATACCTTGGAAACCTAGAGTTTCATACTTAGACAAATGTCAAACTTCGTGTCTTGCCCACGACTTGCCCACCTCGTGTACACCTTGCACGGTGGTCACCTCCACAATCCACACTTAGCCAAATTCCAACTCGTGCAACCGTCGGGCAACACCTTCATGTAGCCTCACTCGAACTCGTTCACCGCGGGCAAGCACCTTCGTTCAACCTCACCCAAACTCATTCAACTGTAGAAGGTGCCTTCGTTTCACCCTCCACCCAAGTTCTTCAACCGCGGGCGGGCGCCTTCGTGCACCCTCCACCTGAGTCTGTTTCACTGTCGGGCGGGTGCCTTTGTGCACCCTCCACCCAAGTCCATTTAACTGATGGGCGTGCACGCCTTCGTGCAACCCTCCACCCATGTCCATTCAACCGCAAGTGCCTTTCATGCGACCAACTCCAACTCGTTCAACCATCGGGCACGCCTTTGTGCGGCTTTCCTACCGAACTCGTTCGACCATCAGGCAGGCACCTTCATCCGAACCACCACCCGACTTACCCGTTCAACAATTTCATGTGGCCTTCGTGTAAGCCTGCCTGACGGGCGGGCGCATAAACCTGTGCAGTTCTGCAGCTCTACGCCTGCTCCTTCGCACTTCGACCTGCACCCAAAACTCCTTCACACCTTTCCTTGGATGCTCAAGCTCCTTGGATGTTCGTTGGATGATTTTCGATGCCTTTGCTCCACCTCTCATCTGCCTATTTATGCGGTTGTGAGGTGAGGTCATGCCACTCGATCGACGTACCTTCTTGCATGCAACCGACCTCTTAACTACATGTTTAGCTCTCCCGTGAGGTGGGTCGGCCCACCCAAGTTGTAGGACTGCCCCCTCATACTCGCCCAACATACTCATCGTTCGGTCGGCCCGCAGGCGACTTGCCTAGCTCGTCCTCACCATATAAATACATGGTCAAGACCTCTCCCACACGCATTTCACCATTGCAATTTTTCGTTATGACCACAACTCGTCTGCCTTTGTATGGCGGAGTGCGTCCTGCCCGTCGAAAGTACTATAGGTCCTTACATCCTCCTCCACTTGAAGTCATTGTCGTCCTCGACAATATGCCATCCCAGTAACCTTCTTCCACCAAGATCATCATCTCATCAAGATAATCATCTCATCCCTGGTCCATGATATCAACCAATCCATACACTGCAAATATTGCTGCAACATATGTAAAACACCTACCTCCATCATGTGTCGTCCCATCCTATGAACTGTCATCAGATACTCCAACATAATGCCAACATCTCTTTGGTACACTGCTAGCCCTCATGACTCAAACTAGTCAAGTGATCAGTCCAACTGTCATGCTCAAATCATAAGAATTCCCATCCTTACGTATACACCAGCCTTTCTTAGACTCTTCCACATCCTGGACTCACCAAGAATCTCTTCCATGCTTAGGTCCATGGAAACTCCATCCCATCTACAACATGTCATGATGCTAATGCCAAACCATTCCTACACCATCTGTCATACCTGCTCAACCTGTTTCGAGGACTCACTGCCATGAGTAGTTAACAATGTTCCCTATCTTCTATGTTATCTAAGAACATGCAGAGGGAGTAGAGCCTCAAGGTTCACCCTCACTAATAATCTCAATCCATTTTTCAAGATCCTCTATCTCCATCCTCTGCAGATATGCAACCCGATCCTCCTCATGGACATTCGGTCTCACATAAACATCCTTGTCATCATCATCCTCAACCTCCTCTAGCCTTCTTGACAAATCCAAGATACTATCAGATAGCGTCAGATAACCAATGACTATTCGGTAAGCCTTGCCTCAGCATTAGACAACTGCTTACATAAATCATCCATGCGCTTCTCATCCTCCATCTACATCACTGCTAGTTTACAATCAGGTCTTGTCACACCAAAAGTTGGTACACCAATGGGTACATCTTCCCTTCCATCGTAAATGTATAGCTTCTTCAAATGTGGAACAATCACAACATCATATTGTTTCAAGAATTCCATCCCCAGCATAGCTTCACAGTCATCAATTCACACTATAGTGAAGTCGACTTTCCCAGTCCATTCACCTAGTGTTGTGTCCACCCTTTCAACTACACCAAGTACAGAATCAGGAGGAAAATTCACTGTCTTCATTTGTGCCTTCACCGGTACAAATTTCAGCCCAATCCTTATTGCAACATCCTCACTCATGAATTTGTGAGTAGCCCCACTATCCACCATAGTGAGTACATCAGCACCCCCAATCTTCATCCAAACATACTCCAAGCTGTTCTTTTGAGGATCTCTCCGAGAGACCACTTTTGTAGCAGAAGCAGCTCCAAGAATCTGCATCATCCCCATAGAAGCTTCTTCTTTCTTTGTATTAGACTATGCAATAGCGGCCACTTTCAGTCTTGAAAGACAATTCTTGACCGTATGTGGTTTAGCACATATCCAACACTTCAAGGCTTTATTCGTCTTTGTCGTCTCAGTTGATTTCAAGGCATCCTCCTTCTTATTCTCTTTCAGCTTATCGAACTTCTTCTTTTTCTCATCAGAAGTTTCATCATAATGCTCCACCAATCGATCCACAACAGCAAAATCTTCCTCGAGTGTCTTTATCTTCTGCCTCTTCACTTCATTTCGTGCCCAAGGTTTCAACCCAATAATGAAATTGAACACCTTGTCCCTCTCCACCATGTCAGGAAGTTCTAGAACCACACTTGCAAACTCCCGCCGATATGTCTATAGGTTCCCTGTCTGCTTAATAAACTTAATCTTCATCCTTGCTTCCCATGTTTCATCCTGAGAACTGAAGTGGGTCTGCAAAGCCTTCTTCATGTCATCCCACGAAGTTATGTCATCAGCACTGCCACTGGCAATCTGATCTATCCTTCTTTGCCACCACATCTTAGTGTCTTTCGTCAAGAATTGAGAAGCCACTTTCACCTTTGTCTCATCATCGGATAGACCCAAGCATTCCAAGTATTGTTCCATATCCTAGAGAAAGCTAGCAAGAGTCTTCGAACTTCTTGTACCATCATAAGATTCTGGTTCTTTGATCTTCACATGAGACACTCCTCCACCTGAGTTATGTCTCACAGCCTTCTTCAACATGGCGATCTCATCATTTGCTTCATCAAGAGATTTATGCAAGTTCAAGATTTCTGCCAAACCTCGGTCTCTTGCTTCTCCAATATCCTTGACTTCATCTTCAAGTTGTGTACACTTAAGATTAGTGTACTCATGTTGTGTCCAGAGTTCATCGAGTTCTTCCCTCATCTTCACATTGGCTTCTTGATCTTTCATGACCATGACCATCTTCGTAGTTCAGTAAGACTCCAATTCCTCCATTCTTTCCAATATCCTTTCTATGAAAGCCTCGGTCACGTTGTGGCTAGATTCACCTAATACCACATGAGTTTCACATGCCATCTTTGCCAACAGCTTCCTTCTTTGCGATCTAGTATAGACCATCCACCAACTTCACCAAGTTCCCTGCAAAACCGAAACATCTCTTGTCCCACTTGTATGTGAAACCAACTTCCTTCACTTGCAAGTACCCTGTTTCCACTGTCACTTCGATACCAACTGCACAATAGTGTAGTTGTGTAGTAGCTTCAACCTTCAATGCCTGAATTAGCTACTCTAATACCAACTGTCACGCCCCTACACCTGCAGTAGTCTTTCAACCACTTATAGTGAGGTGCAACACCACTAAACACTTTTTTTTCACCAATACTTATGTTCATAGACTATGCCTTAACATTCGATACTTAGTTTATTTTTATTCACCAAGTATTTATTTTAGCCTTTATACCAATGAACACCCATACACATTCATTATCCACAACAATTATACATATACAACATAATTGCAACAATATAAAGGGAGGGGAAACTCCCTGAATAAGAGTCTGCCCAATTTCAATATATTTTTAATTTTCATAAATTTACAAGTATACATTGGAAACGCCAAGTTTCATACCTAGACAAATTTCAGACTTCGTTTCTTGCCCACAAGTTGCCCACCTCGTGCACACCTTGCACGGTGATCACCTCCACAATCCACACTTAGCCAAATTCCAACTCGTGCAAGCATCGGGCAACACCTTCCTGCAGCCTCACCTGAACTCATTAACCGCGGGCAGGCACCTTCGTTCAACCTCACCCGAACTCGTTCAACCACGGGCGGGTGCCTTTGTTTTAGCCTCCACTCGAGTTCGTTCAACCGCGGGTGGGCACCTTCGTGCACCCTCCACCGGAGTCCATTTCACCGTCAGTTGGGTGCCTTCGTGCACCCTCTACCCGAGTCCGTTTAACTGAATAATATGTGTGCCTTCATGCGGCCCTCCACCCATGTCCATTCAACTGCAAGCACCTTTCGTGCGGCCAACTCCAACTCGTTCATTCGGCTGGTGTGCCTTTGTGCAGCCTACCTATCGAACTTGTTCGACTGTCGGGGAGGCGCTTTTGTGCGACCCACCACCCGAGTCACCCATTCAACAACTTCGTGAGGCCTTCGTGCAAGCCTGCCCGACGGGTGAGTGCATAATCCCATGTGGTTTTTCACCTCTACGCCTACTACTTCACACTTCGACCTGCACCCAAAACTCCTTCGCACCTTTCCTTGGATGCTCAAGCTCCTTGGATGTTCGTTGGATGATTTTCGATGCCTTTGCTCCACCTATCATCCACCTATGTATACAGTTGTGAGATGAGGTCATGCCACCCGATCGATGTTGTAGCTCTGATACCACTTGTTGTAGCTCTAACCCAAAATGATATAGATCTGATAAGAAAATATAAGACAATGCAAATAAACCCAGAAATAATATGAATGATTCTTTATTGATCAAACCCTTAAGGTAGGGCAACACCATACATTCACTCCTTAAGGAAGGAGAACACTCCACAAGCCATATCCCTGTTCATACAAGAAGACTTCTCTTCACATCTCTCCATGTGGAGTCTCTAGCCTCTATATAGGCCTCATACATACAATACCATGCATCATTACCATGGTTTACTCATACCATCAACTAATACCATGGGCCCATTACATTATTATTAACTACTTGTGGTCCCTTACATAACATGGGTTAACCACCTTATTATTACTATGGCCCATCCCATTATTACATTATTACCTTGGGTACCTCCCTCGGTACCCCATATTACCCCCCTAGG
>APFE031224943.1:54560-67651 GCA_000404065.3 Pinus taeda | reverse complement strand
GATACCAAGCACGTGCATCTAGCCATCCAAGAGAAAGGTGAACCCTCGATCTCACTGGTGCCTCGCTCGCTTGAGATGGAAGTTGACCATGGCAGCTCTTCTGTGTTGAGGTGTAGTAGATGGATCGTCTCTCCTTTGTATCCGTCATGTGACTCTTTGGTTGCCATCTTGACGGTTGTCTTGCGGGGTGATGTGGGTGATGATATGTTGAAGTTTTAACCCACGAAGGCTTTTGCTTGACTTCACCCAACTGTAGGGCCTGTTGTGGTGTCTTCTTTTTCAATATAACTTCAGCCACTGAGCCTTCCTCTGATGTATCATCACATGTAACCTTTTATTCTGCAGCCTCTGTTTGTGTTTGATTGTCGATCATCAAAGGCTCATCATTGGATATGTCAGTTCCTTGAACATCTTCTGCTTCAACCTCCATGTGCTCTACCTGTTTATGGATGGAAATATCCTGTAATGTAATTTTCTTCTTTTTATACCATAGCTTCAGGAATTTCTTCTGCACATTAATATTGATAGTACCCACGGATTCTATCCAAGGATATCCCAAAACAACATCCATATTATCCATCTCTGAGGCATAAAAATCACCGTGCAACACATATTTATCAATAGAAATCTTCAATTCCTTGTACACTTGAACATCCTCATTATCAACCTGTGTATGTTCAATTTGTTTTGCTGGGACTTGCAATTTCTTTGCCAAGTTGACATTTATAAAATTTTGTTTGCAACTCGGATTGATAGACACAATGATTTTCTCCTTCTGAATCAATCCATGAACCTGCAATACCGAGATACCAGCCAAAAATAACCCTTTTGGTTCCTTGGTTTCCTTCTTTCCTATAAAAATAACAGCTTTGCTAGGTTGTGTGTCTGTCTGTGTGTGCTTATCCACAAGATTTCATTTACGGTCAAAGCGCTCTATAAGAGCTTTGGCAAATTGGGCCCAACTCGCAAAAGGTCCATTGCGACGTTGATGCCATTCCGCCCATTGCCATTGTTCATTGTCCAAATACATGGTCCCCACTTCCAGCTTAGTCCAATCATCTTGGAGACAATTCAATTTGAAATACTGGTCCATTTGTGCTAGCCATGCGGATGGGTGAGAACCGTCAAATTTATACAACTCCCTCGAATTCCGATCTAGGCCCGCCATCACAAAAATATTGGTGAAAAATTGAAATGGTCACAGATCCGTCAATGTTGCTCAGAATATCTATTATAACATGTTTTTAGAAATGGAAAAGCCACTCTGCATCTGCCCATGTGGTAGAAATCTTGATCCAGGCACTTGAAATTTCAGATCTATGCTGCTACTCTCCCGCCGTCACCCAAAATTTCTGCAAAAAGAGCTGATTTTAATTCAGCGATATCTCCCTCATCCGGACTCCGATTCGACTGATTTTTTTTTTTGAAATCATGTTTTTTTCACAAATATTCCAGATATAGAATTAGATCTTGCAGATATAGCACCAAGAATTCTAGATCTGCGCCGCAAAACTCGCTACCTTGAAAATTGTCTGCAACCCCATTGATTTTTAAATCAGCGATATCTCCTTCATCCGAACTCCGATTCAACTGATTTTTTTTTTTGAATTTGGGTATTTTTTCACAAGGAATATAGATCTGTAATTAGGTTCTATAGATCTGGCATCAAAACGTATAGATTTGATCTGCAAATCCGCCACCCAAAAAAATCCCTGCAAAAAAAAATAAAAAAATTCTCCACGGTTTGCCCAAGAAAGTGCTCTGATACCACTTGTTGTATATCTAACCCGGAAATATTATGATAATAGAAATAACCCAATAAATAACAAGATCAAAATAAGATAGAAATGATTCTTTATTATCAAACCCTTAAGGTAGGGCAACACCATACATTCACTCCTTAAGGAAGGAGAACACTCCATAAGTCATTCATACCAGAATACTTCTCTTCAAACCTCTCCTTGTGGAGTCTCTAGCCTCTATATAGGCCTCATACATACAATACCATGCATCATTACCATGGTTTCCTCATACCATCAACTAATACCATGGGCCCCTTACATTATTATTAACTGCTTGTGGTCCCTTACATGACATGGGTTAACCACCTTATTTATTACTATGGCCCATCCCATTATTACATTATTACCTTGGGTACCTCCCTCGGTACCCCATATTACCCCCCCTAGGTATATAACACATGGATCCCAAAGTATATCTCTCTGCGGAAAAAACAAAGTCACCAAGGACCCAAATTCCAAGAAATTCATGGTTTCAACGCCCATGTTCCCTGAACAGGTGGTATTTGAAGGCGCGATTTTAATGCGCATTCCAGTACTAAAGATGGAAGATTGAGACGTCGAGGACCATGAGAGGTTCTCTCACTTGCCCACCAATAAATATATGAAGAAAATATAGAATGAGGAGATTGGAGTTACGCAGTTGTGACCCATGAAGTGGGTCAAAGGTGTTGAGGAGGCTGGGTTGCTACACATGCTCTGTGGGCTGCATTTTCATAGATCAATCATTAACATTGTGTGTGTACACTAGTTGCTTGTGCTGGTGCATGATGGGTTCCTATGGATGTGGGAACCCATCTCAATCATCAATATGATCATTCATCAGATAAAAAAGCTACCCTACAAAGGGGTAGACCTTACCAAGGAGTTTGGAGGGAAAAGTGGCAAAAAGGAGTTGGCTGATAAGATGAAGGAAATATGGTCTTGTCATGAAGTCATGCGATTACTCTATCCATTCTATTCAAGACCAGGTGGTGTAGTTCATGTCCCAAATTCTTGTAGGAAACAGTATGAGGAAATGTCGCGTGGATGAAGTTCTTGCACCTGTAGTATCATTGGTTTCCCAGTGCGTGAAGGGAGTTCAATACAACTAGATGAAGTACTTGTGCAAGGAGTTTGTTATAAGACAAATTGACCTCCTAATCAACTCAGAGGAGAAAGACAAGATGACTGAAAGAATGACCACAATTGCAGGCCCAGGATCCACACTAACACTCTTTATACACTGATAACCTGCTTTATAAAGCTTGTTTACAAGCATAAAGGAGTGTTAGTCAACCTGCTAACTCTTGTTGTTAGACTAGGGGAGCGTTAGTGAACTTTAGTGATGCTCAAGTGGTTATGCCAACGAATCTGCCATTAAATATCTAGATATTATTTCCCTAAATCTGTGCAAGAAAAGCAAGGAAACTCCAAAAATCAAGATATTTGGAGAAATTCTATTCCGGAAACAGAGGAAAATGCAAAAAAATTGGTAAACGAAGTAGGTTCATGGTTTTTTCCCAAATGAACTATAGGTGGAGTTGGGCAGCCCTAAATCGATTACTATTTAAGCAACGAGAGGGCCATTGCACAAGGGTCAGAGCATTTAGAAGGATAGTACGTGGTGTTGTTGTGATATTGTCATATTCTTGAAGGAGCTAGCTGAAAGAAGGAGAGAGAGAGAGGAAGAAGGGATAAGGAAGGCTGATACAACAGGGTTGTTGTAATCACTCTTCTGAATATAGGACTACGGTTGTGTTCCACTACTCGAAGTGTCAGTGATATTGTGCATTTATTTGTTCATTCTGATGCTTGTTGTGTTGAGTAGATAAGTTACACATTTATACATGTTTGTTATACATTCTTTCATTAATTGTTAGAAGTATATGCTATGATTCATTTTCTTCAGTCTTTTATGTAGGAATCGTCTTGGAGCTGGTCAAGAGGAGTTCTTCTTACCACACGGAGATCCCCAAGTGAATCTGGAAAGAACAAAAGGTGATCCTTTCTCCATATCCTGTCAATATATGTCAGATAGATGAACATGTGTGTAACAGGTACCTTTTGCAGATAACCTTACAGTCTGTCGGAAGTCCCAAGAAGACTTTGGAGGGTAGTTTTCATCCTGTGCATTTTACCCCATAAAAGAACTAGCGACTCCACTGGGGAATATACATTTAGTTCTTGGTTATCCAGACTCCTCCCAGATCTCTTCTATCTTCTATGAGCTTCCCGCTTCTTCATATCCTTCTCTGATCCACCATCTAGCTGGTTGCATCTTGTAAAGTTACTTTCTCTTCAGAAACCAATCCCAAAAGCCCATTTTTGAGCTCTTTCCCTCACTAATGCAGGCTGCTGGTCTAAACAGAGCTTTATAAAGCTCTTTGACTATGCACAAGGAGCATTAGTGGCCAAACTAAAGCTCTGTTTACACATAGACAGAGCGTTAGTGACCCATTTGCATGTTTTTCAAGAGACCGTATGGACCAAAAGGGGGGGAACTTGTCCCAAGGGCTAAATTAGGATCTGCAACACTATCATGCTAATAAAATTGGTGTCTTAAAATTTATTTTTTAAGAAAATTCTTTAGTTTTTCTCTCATAAAAGAAATTCTTGTTGAAAGAAAAGTTGATAAATTGTACATCTCCTTCTGTCGAAATAGTTGTAGGCTACTTTGTTTTGGTTCAATAGTTGTTAGGGAATATTGAGAAAAGGAAATTTTGGTTATGCAAATTGTTGAATGACTTTAGATGCACTGACGAATACATGAATATGTGAAATGATACATGTGTAGAATAAGACTTGTTTGCATAAGAAATTGAAATCTTTTTCAAAGCATTGTTCTGCACAGTTTATTGAGTTGAGAGTCTCATCATATTCATACATCAACACCCCCTCCAAAGAAAAATAAGAAAGTACACTAAAATTTACACTAAAATCAATCAGATACTCTTTTTTAGAGCAAACCAACATTAGATAGATTAGGACCTTGGGATAAGAGAGTGAGTCAACTACCCAAGGTTGAAAATCAAACTAGTGTCATTAAAGAGTGAAAAATCCTTCTGCACTCATATTACTAGGACCACTCCACTCACAACGGAGCTAAATACGAGATAACATTAGATTGTAAGTGAAGGTAGCCTACCTTCTTTTACAACTCCTTTGGGAATTCTGTGTAACGGGGGTCCCTTTGGGGATTTCGGAACTGAGTCGAGGACTCAGGTATCCTGCCCACACAGTGTGTTGTCTACGACTATGTCCCCCGTGGTAATGTTTGTGATTTGAGCTATCTCTAGTGGCCAATACTTCTAGGTACTTACCTAAGGTGACTGGGATGGGTTGTCCTGGTACCTCAAATGGACGGACCTACTTTGTCTTCATTTTTTGGGAGGGTGCTCATCTTCACGAGAGTACTTGGCCCCTAAATCTGAGGTTAAGGCAAAGCTCAAAAGTATCTGTAACCGTACATTTGGCCATCCTTCTCTATTACTCTTTGAGAGAGTGGGTTTTATCTCCAGTAATCAGTGTTTATCAGATGAGGTAATTTCACTTTGTTTGCTGATTGTCATTTTAGTGTATTTTTTATTGTTAGGTACCTGAGTGCTATCATTTTTGAGACTTAAAGAATATCACCTTAAAATTTATCTGATAAATTTTACCAATCATTATGGCTACATCTGGCCCTCACCATCAATCCGAATAGTTGTTAGGACTTCCTCCACGCATAGTGGAGGATTTGCTGAGATCCACTCACTTGGATTCCTCATCTTTGAGGAATTAGTCTCCTAAATCACACACAAGATCATTCTGGACGACTGAGGATTCTTGTTTGGCAAAGGATTTCTTCACGGAAGAATTTCTTCCTCATTTTAACACTCCACTTACAAATCTGTCAGATCCTGTTATTTCTCTCATCATACCAGTATTTCACTCTTCACTAGGATGAAATCTCCCATCTATTCAGTCTACACCTCAAGGGTTGTGGAATTATAGAGACATTATGAGTCCTCTACCACTTCCCCAGTCGATGGTCATCACAACACCGGTAATGTGGAACCCCGCAATCCCATTTGTCCCAAGTACTACAACTCACATAACACCCTCTATCAGTGGAACCCAGCAGATGTCAGGTTCCACTCCTATGGTGCGCCAAAGCATACCTTCAACTAGTGCCACATATAGTGCTCCATATAACACTCAATGTGGCACTATGGGTGTAGTTCCAGTTTACCAACACCAAGGTCGGCCGCCAATGTATGGTTCTAACCCCCAGATTCAGATATCTGGGGAAGTTCTTAAAATGCACATGGTAGCGGGGAGTGTCACAGTTCCCTCGCCGTTCTCAAGCATGCATGGATAGTCACTGATTGACATGAGTTTTCCCTCTGTCAATCAAAGCCATATGGTCAGTTCAGTGTCAGTTGGGAATCCACAAGCGATCCCCACCTAATCCATGGGGGCACCCTACTCACAAGCTCAAATGAGTCAAGGGGGCACTGCTTATACTAGGGGAAACTTCATACCCTAGTATCAAAATACTCATGGTAATCCACTTTATAACACCATACCGTAAAGCAACTGCTACACCTTGCAACCCATGTACAACACGGGGAACCAAATGATGGGCGAAGCACAGAGCTCCTCAGGTCATCTGTCATCACAATGGTCCGAGTCGGGGGCACTCAACAATTTGCCTTTTTTGGCAACATTGGATATCCCCAACTTATACAAGTTGACTAACGACCCCATCTACCATAACCTAGAATGGTTGTCGATCCCACATAATATACCAGTGGATATTCCTAAGTTCGATGGAAAACAATGGGAGGATACAGGCACTCACGTCACCACCTACCATCTATGGTGTGTTTCTAGCTCCATGGTGGATGACAGTGTCCGGTTGTGTATTTTTCCCCGCACCCTCACTGGCAATGCTGGAAAGTGGTATATCGAGTTACCATGTGCGTCAGTGAATACCTTTGATGCTTTAGCGATGGAGTTCCTAAAGCACTTTCATTTACCTATCCGTTATGAGACAGGAATGGAGCTCCTTACTTCGTTTCGTCAAGATACCACCACCCACATCTCCAATCATATCCATGAATGGAGATGTAGGTGGAGGTTAGTCAAAGCTCCCATCCCTGATTTTCTCTTAACAAACTGGTTCTGTAAGTCATTGCTCCTGCAAATCACTAGAACCGTCACTCTAGGTGGTGTGGTCACAGAGGACCAATCCATACGTCATGCCTGGCACTTGGATTTAATTTATTCACAGTCTGGCACTCTCTATGACATTATCCCATATGCTCTTGATAACCCCAATCCTCTCACCACTCAGTGCCCTAGAGTGCATGCTGACGGGATCATCGGCGCAACCTCCACAAGCACTATAAAACAACTCAGTGGGTCCGCTGCGAAGTTGGTAGTGGACCCCTCTACCAAAACGACTGCTCTTCCTACCACTATGATTAAATCTGTGCAATCTACATAGAAATCCAGTAGCAAGAACAAGAAGAAACAAAATAAGGCCGCTCCTTTTGAGGAGCAGTCATCTAAGCAGCCCAAATCAAAATAGAAGGTCGTTGCACCTACTGATATAGAAAAGGATAAAGGCACCAACTATTCATGCAAACTCTGTCTTGAAGGTCATGTAACCTGGTGTTGTCCGTGTCTTCAAGAATTCACAGATTACCTTACCAAGAAAGATTCTGGTAAGACACTTACGATCCTTAGAAATCCTTTTCCTAATCAACAACAACAACATCTCATTGCCAACCAACTGCCACCCACGTTAGGGGGCAGCGATGGTTTGCGACAACCTTCAGCTGGTGAAGGAAGTTCTACCATTTGCACATTTTAAATGGTAGAACTAACAACTAGAGCCAAATCATATGAAGCTCCTGTAACTCTAGCAGTAGAATCATTCATAGGTCAAAACCCATCGCCTCCCAATGATTTGTGAATCGAAAGGCTGGTTGAGGACCTTTTAATTCAACCCCCCAACAGGGCACTTTGACGCACGACGCATAACACTTGCACATGCCACCAAACACTACAAAATTGTAGAGGATTTGGCGGAAGAGCCATCGACCATGTCGGTGCTCGAAGTATTACAAACACGCCCCAGCCAAAGGAAAGCTTTGCTTACGGCTATCAGGGATATTGACCCTGTGGATTCCATGCTTTCCATTTTCGACATGGATAAGTGTAAACCTCCCCGTTCCCACCAGCTTGCATTTCAAGTGCATATCACTTTGAAAGGGAAAGGTATACACCGAACTGTCATTGACGAAGGTAGTTCAACCTGCGTCATGTCGGCTTCATGTTGGCTCACCTTGGGTTCCCCAACCCTCTCACTGCTGTCGAACTCCCTTAAAGCTTTCGATGGCCACACCTTTGTCCCAAAAGGATACTTAACCAATTTTCCCATCACCTTTGCTGGGAAAATAGTAATAGTGGACATAGAAGTTGTGAACAAGGAACTTGACTATAATCTGTTGCTAGGTTGCAGTTGGACATATGCCATGACAACTGTCGTATCCACTATCTTTCCTATCATCCTATTTCCATTGGATGGAAAGGTCATAATAATGGATCAGTTATCTTTCTGCACCTCCTATTATTCACCATTACCACATGGCTCCGTACCCCTAGTAGGAGGTGTAACTGACTGTTTTGTCAGTATTAGTACCGATCTGTTGAAGGCTTCCTCCCTGATGGGTTGTTTTCCTCTTCCCAGGTTCCTAACGGCACCTTCAGACCTTGACACATTCGGAGACTAGATGCCATTGTCATCAGCTGAATCAGCCTACCAAGGCATTCAATCAGCATCCACATCTCCGGTCAAGTTGGCTATCGCTAACAGTACCACCCCCCTTCCCATAAACACTCTTCCCTTAGATCCATGCGATCAACTCCCCTCAATAGACGAAGCCGTTAGAGAAATCATGAGTTTTGGAGAGCAACATTGGGAGGAATGGCATATTTGGGGTTTGACATCTAATTCAGAGATGATGCCACTTCAAGCCCTATCCTTTGACACAAACGAAATCATTTCCCCATCCTATACAAGCATTCAAACTCTTGGGTGGATGAAAATATGGATGACACTTCCAGGTTATTACCCATAGATAGTTCAGTCACGACAGGCACCATAGAAGATGCCCAAATAAGTGAAGATTGCAGTCCTAAGGAAATTGCAAACTACACCTACCTACATGAGGAATTCCATGAAGAATTTGTTTGGTCTCAAGAGGAAATGCCCGACTTTAACCCATCGTTTGTCGCGCATGAGATCCAACTTTCCGATGAAGCAAAACAGAATGGGTGGCCACTTCATTCCCTCGTTATAGCCATTGAACCCATGCCCAGCCCTACGGCCGAAGAAGAACACCTACTATACCTCAAACAACTGGAAAAACCTGTAGAGCTGCTGATTTAGCACTTGCAACTCACAAGGAGTGGGTACAAGCCAGATTTGCACAAGCAGTTAGGTTTTCTTCTTTCCAAGAGGTTGACTTTGTATCACTCTATCATACAAAATATAATCTCTTGGATGCATGCACACTTCGACCCATTTGGCTAGGTCCCTATGTCATAACTAAAGTCCTCCCCTCAGGGGCATATGAACTACAGGACTGGGATGGAAACCCACTCAAGGAGCCCACATACAGGCTCTATCTAAAAAGGTATTCTGCCTAGTGTCATGTTAGGTAGGTACTTTGTAATTTTATGTATTCATAAGTTTTACATCCCTTTTTTTGATGTGATTGGATTTTTTTTGTTATTTAGTGGAGTACTTGTCTCATACATTCTGTTTGCAATGCAGATGTCGTCATTTCCCCTAGCATACATAGGATACACTAATGGTTCCATTCATCACACACGGCACATTGCATCAGCTGCTTGGGTCATCTATACACCGAGTCGGAACTATTTTGCTCTAAGGGAGTCTTTCTTGGTACTACCACCAAAAACATTGCTAAGTACATGTTCATCGTTTCACTTCTCACAGAAGCATCATCAAGGGGCATCTCCAATTTGGTGGTCAGGTTAGACTCCCAGCTAGTTGTTATGCAATTGACCAATCATTATCACATCTGCAATCCAACCTTGTTACACAACTATCTAAGGGTATGCCTCTCGGAACGCCGATTTGACACAATCACATATGAGCATGTTCCTCGAGAATTAAATACTATCGCTGATTAGTTAGCTAACTATGTATTAGATTGCCATTTGTCACATTTGTTATAATAAGCTTGCATGAGAAGTAAAAACATTTACTAAAGTTAAAATTTGTCACAAAAAATCATTTTTTAAATACATTTACACCACCAAAAATACCAAAAATATCTCTCTCTCTCTCTCTATATATATATATAGATTGAAATCTAGTTTTTTACATCAAAAATATTCCAAAACTTGGATGAGTTAAGTACAAAATGGCTCAAATCCCAGCTACAAATGCTCATATGCCTACACCAGAACACTTGCTAAAATGAGCCTATTGCTCCAGAAAAGCTAAATAGCTCTAGGTACCCTTCGAAGAGGAACTAGAAACCGCTCAGGTATAGCAACGGTGTGTCACTGCATATGAACAGGAATCTCCCTCATAGGAAGGGGAGGGACACCCATAGTCAAACCCTCTAGGTTCCTCAGAAACTCGCAGAGACTGTCGGCATCACCCCCTCTAGCATGTAGTTGGCCACCTCATCGCACATAGTGAGGTTGGCCTATAGGTCGTACTGGCGCCAGATCTATGGTAAAGCATAAAAGTTTCATGTCAATTCTTATCTCATCGTTAAAAAACATTACATATACATTCAAAAGTACAAAAATACTTAAGTACTATCAACATTATTCTCACCTTGAGGACCCCAATTGGTCCCAGGCAGTAGCATCAAGTCTGGGTCACCGGTAAAGTCCATGCTTTCATAGGCATAGTCATCAACAATCATGATCTGGCTGCGAAGCAACTGGAAGAAGTCTACGTCAAAGAAGTGCCGGAGTGGTCCTCCTCCTTGTCACGCGGAATGAGTCGAGGTTGCGAACAAGATCGACCTTCTTAGTATCTAAATATATCTAGTGACAAGCAAGCCAATCAAAAACTATCTTTCTCTAAATATGCAACTAAAACAAAGGCAAACAAGTGTTTTAGGCCTACCTTGGGTCCAATGCAAGTTTGTGGAAGCCTCTCTCCCTCCCTCCAAATGAGCTTCCTTGAAGTGTAATTCTGCAAACACAAACAAGCAAACCAAATTAAATAGCACCTGAAAAGCCAATATCATAAAGCATATTCATCATAATGATCAAGGAGATTATGAAACAAACCACATAAGACAATTTGTTGAGAAAAATGAATCTGATTGTATTAATTCAAATGAATAAGAACTTTACAACCTGTGCCTTGATGCTATACAAGCTCCTCCCAAGGTCCGACAAGAAGTCTCCTCTACTTTGACAAGTTTTACTCACTTCCCAATGAAACCAAAAGGTATGTGATCTCTCCTCTCAAGTTTAACTAGGAAGTCCCAATTCCATCAGCATTTACCCTCAAAATGTTCAGCTTCTAACCTCTCCAGCAACTGACCCAATTCCTTAATTTATAGTGCAATGGAGGGAAGTTACTAGGTCCTCCTTCAAAGGGATAAAACCCTCCTTCAAAGGGATAGCTCCTCCTATCAAGGGATTAGCTCCTTCTCTTTTGGGATGCATGAACCACCTTGGAGCGAACAATCCACGTCAAAATCCTTCTAGAAACATCTAGAATTAACCCAAAGTGAGTTTTTTAGAATAAACTTGTGCCTTTTTTACTTTTATAGGGGTACGCACCCACCCCTTTATAAACAGAGCATGCAGATACACAGGTAATATGAACAAAGAGTGTGGGCCCGCAGGCAAAAGTGAGAGAAAGTGCGGAACTAGAGTTTTATTGATTTTCAATGTCTTTCTCTCATTTGCAAAGCTTGACATGAAGAGCTAAGGTTTGAGACTTGCTTAGGAGGCTAGTATAAGCGATGATAGACCCATACTGACTGCAAATAATCATGATGACGATATTTTTGTGTAACAGATTGCCCCCTAAAGTGCAAAGTCTGTAGTAGATGAGGATTTCAATTATCATTTAAGAAGAGTGAAGTACTTTATCATTTCGAGGATTATCTTGCGGAGAGCCCGGTTGGAACCTCTAAAAAAATTCAAGTGAAAAATATATATATGAGATCATATCATCGCTGAGGTATGCATTCCCATACTCAGATCAAAACTAACTAGAAAACTAACTACTGCTCTGATATAGGAACAATCTTGTAATACATCATAAGTATAGACACATGTAGACACATGATGGACGTAGCCATTTGTTTATGAATAGTCTACAACATAATGAATACAAAATTCCTCGCAGCCTGGATGGTGGAAACTAGATCCAGGGTATTCATTTCTACTCCTCGAAATAGTACGATTCTATCCATGCGAATGAATGTGTCAAAGTCGAACATGGTAGAAACCACTTGATTACCAATCGATGATGTAAACTATTAACAAGTGTAAGAGAAACCACAAATAATGACAATGGCTCTCAAAGTACTCAGTACAATCCATGAGATGTGATTAGATGTGTTGATGTCGAACATGTCATGAAATCCTTTGATCGAAGGTCAATGATGCAACCTATCGTCGAAGGCGAGAAACCTACCATTAAGGCATGCAGATCCCAAGGTACTGGCGATTTCTAGATCATCTTTCTAGATAAAGAGCTGAAGTCGATATAAAGCGATCTGTCGTAGGCAAGCCTACAACACGAAATCATAGATCAAGTCTGAAGAAATTTAGGTGCAAGGACTGACTCAGGGATGGTCAAGATGGATGACAGATATTTTGCAGATGAATTGCTTATTTGCATTGACCTCTTGAATACATAACGACACAACAGATGGTTTGGTGACGATTGACCTAAAGTTAATACCCAGAAACCGGCTAAAGACTTTCAATGTGGTTCGATCAACTCTTAGGCAAAGGATTTCCCAACCCAGGTGAATGAAAGTGTCGTGTTCAAGAGTGGTTACAAAGTATGACAAGCGGGCTCATTTTTCTCTCTTTTCCCCCACCATTTCTGGCAAGTACCTCTTTATTTTTTACAAGCTTGAGGAGGATAACGTATGCTTGATTATAAGCTCATCCTTCAGATGAGTCCAACTTAGTTTAAATTCAAACCCTAAAAAGGAGTGCTCCGTTCCTGTTTGTAATTGAACAGGTCCTTTACTGTCAAAATTTAACGAGTCCAGTATAGGAGAAACTCGGCGTTTT
>APFE031224943.1:19309-52121 GCA_000404065.3 Pinus taeda | reverse complement strand
TCCGAATCCCAAATGAAATAGATTCAGATAATAACTCAATCACTGCATTATACTCTGCAATGTTGTTTGTTGTTTGACCGAGGCTTACCCCATGCATAGATACCAACTCGTTAGAGGTCGAATAGATAACCCAAGCTGCGGAAGAAATATTCCGTGTACTACGACAAGCACTATCAGCGAAACCAATGTATGTTTGGAGAGGCGTTGACATCTGCAACATCAAGAGTAAAACCAAGATAAGCGGGAATAACGACGAAAAACACTCTCTAAGCTAAGCACACTTTTTAATCTAAAACACACCAACTAGAAGGAAAACTAACCTAACTAAAAAATCTCCACACTCATTTTAAGCATAATACCTCTTCATGTAAAGACCATTTCTGGGTTTTCCTAAAGAGACCCCATCAAAGTCTACCAATTCATAGGCCCCTTTCGCTAGCTTTCGCTTGAAAATATAGGGACCATGCCACATAGGCACGAATTTTCCAGTGCCTAATTTATCATTTGCCTGATCGTACAATAGGACTAGATCTCCTTCCGAAAATTTTTGAGGGGTCACATTTCAATCATACTGAGCTTTAATACATTTTGCATGAGATTCGATCGCTAATGCAGCATCGCATCGATCCTCATCTAGCTGAGCCAAGTATAACAAACGTCTTTCCTCTTCGGAAGTGGCTAGAAGTAACTCGATGGCCATTCGCAATGACGGGATTTTGCACTCAATAGGTAACACAGCTTCCAAACCATAAACTAGTTGGAAAGGAGTGAAACCTGTCGATGTTTTTACTGAGGTTCGATACGCCAAAAGCGCTGAAAATAGCATGTTGTGCCAATTTGACCGATGAATTCCAATGATTCGTCGGATCATGATGACTAGAACTTTGTTGATGGCTTCAACCAGGCCATTAGCTTGTGGATAATAAGGAGTTGAATTGTTGTGACGCAAGCCAAGCTGGGCTGTGAGTTCAGTCATCATAACATTTCGAAAATGACGTCCATGATCAGTGATAATCTCTTATGGAACACCAAACCTAGCAACTCTATGATTGAATATGAAAATCGCAACTGTTTTGCCGTCTGCCTCAAATGTAGGCATCGCCTCGGCCCACTTGGTAAAATAATCTACCGCAAGGATAATATACGCATTCCCCCCGGCCAAGTGAGGGTTACATGTAATAAAATCGATACTCCATGTGGAAAAAGGACCAACGACAATTATAGGGTGAAGAGGAGCAGGTGGATCGCGCATCTTTCGATCAAAAATTTGGCAGTTGTGGCATTTTCGGACCGCAATAATACAATCTTTAAACATAGACGGCCAGAAGTAGCCAGCGCGCAGTATCTTTTGGGCTGTGGCATACCCAGACATATGACCGCCACACGCTCCAGAGTGACAGTCATTTAGGACCCTTTCAGCTTCCTCATGAGTCAAACAACGTCGAAAAACAGAATCTGCCCCACGATGATAAAGAGTATCTCCAATAATTTTGAATTGTTGGGACTGGAATCGTATTTTTCGACGTTCCGATCGTGAAATGTCTGGCCGAAAGGTTTGGGTTTGGAGATAAGTGATGATATCTCCATACCATGGATCTAAAGTGCTGATTAGAAACAAGGATTCGTCCGCAATGGGCTCCTCCACCACAGTTTCTGTATCAACACGCGGGAAGTCACACATAAGTTCCGCGAAAACTAAAGATTTCTTTGACTTGGAATTTTCAAATTCTAAGTCAAACTCCTGCAAGATGACAATCCATTTGGAGTACTTGCCCCCCAGCAATTGCTTGGTCAAAATATAGATCATAGGGTTGCAATCAGAAATGACTGTAGTTTTTCGTAATAAAATGTAATGACGAAATCCTTGGACAACTTGAACAGCTGCCAATGCCAATTTCTCCACATGTGAGTATTTTAGCTCAGTTGGATTTAACGTTCGACTAAGGTAATATATCACATGTTCAGTACCGAATTCATCTTCCTGAACTAACACCATTCCGATGGTGGAATAGGAGGCGGCAAGATACAAGAAGTAATCCTGGTTGTAGTTGGGAGGATGCAACAGCGGTGCATGGGTCAACGCATGTTTTAACACATCAAAAGATTTCTCAGCTATCTCGTCCCAAAAGAATGAAGTATTCTGCTTCAACAACCGGGTAAAACCCTTCGTGATCTTGGCGTAGTTAGGGATGAATCGATGTAAAAAGTTTGCTTTCCCTTGCAAACTTTGGAGTTGGCAAAGACTCGAAGGAGGAGGCAATTTGATAATGGCTTCAACCTTCGAGGGATCGACTCGAATGTCGGCTTTCGAAACAACAAACCACAGTAATCGACCCGTTTCAATACAAAAAACACACTTGTGGGGATTCAACCGAATCCGATAATGCCTACACCTCATGAAGATTGATCGTAAATGGACGAGGTGATCAGCTCGATGTAAGGAATGAGCAGGCAAGTCATCAAGATAGGGTTGCACAATGTGTTTTATATCATGAAAAGTGTAAGACATAGCCCGTTGAAACGTTGCACCGACGTTCTTAAGGCCAAAAGGTAATTTGCAATAAGCAAATGTTCCCCATGGACAAATGAATTCCGTTTTTGGTTGATTGGCAGGGAGAATATTAATTTGATTGTAGCCAGAAAAGCCATCCATAAAGGAGAAAATTTCACTGCCGGCACAATCATCAATAATTTGATCGATATAGGGTGTAGGGTAATTTTCATTTGGACATGCTCGATTAATGTCCCTATAGTTGATACATATTCTGATTGTCCCTTGCTTTTTGTTCACAGGAACAATATTCGATACCCAATCCATTAACGAGATGGGATAAATGAAACCTGCTTTCAACAGTTTTTCTACTTCTGCTTTAATTGCAACAGCTTTTCATGGGTGAATCTGACGCAGATGTTGCCGAAGGGGTTTAGCGTCCGGGTAGGTTTTAATTTCATGAACTACGATTGTGGGTCAATTCCTGGCATTTCCTCATAGGACCAGGCAAACACGTCGCAAAATTCTTGAAATAGGGCTTTGTATGTTTTAATTTCATCGTCCGTACAAGAGGCACCTATATGAACGTTTTCAACAATTCCAGGCTTAACCGAAATGTCAAGGGGAATAGTTTCAGAAATATTGCCCAAATTTAACTCGGAATCAAGATGTTTCATTGGATTCTAAGCATCCTTAACATATTCGGTTGTAAAGATTGATGAAAAATCGTTTTCAAAACGATTGCTCTCGGGTAAAAACAGAAGATCTGTGATGTAGATCTTCCCATGGTAACTCATCGACGCATAGGATTTCACGAATTTGCTCATCAGTTTGAACAAGTTCAGAAAACGTTATTGAATCCGAGTTTGATGTTGAAAATGACTCTTCATGGACTTCGTTCATTAAGTCGATTTGGGTTGATATTGGGTCGGAAAACGATTGCACGGTCTGATATGCAAGTTCATACGGACTGAAAGGCATAAGAGTACCAAATGAATCTATCTCAGTCTCAGAAGGTATGATCCAAGGATCATCATTAACAATGGTTCCTGATGAAATCATATGAATGGTTGCAGTAGAAGATGATGCGTTGATAGGAGGGAAAGGAAAAGTGCCCAGTAAACCGGAATCTTTAACTAACCCTACACCAACATCCTGAATGCTCTCAGTAGAGGCTGGGTCGGATGAAAATTATGACAACTGGTCTATAGTTACGATATTTCCATTATGAGGAAACTTTATAAGCTGAAAGACCGATGAGACAATAGTTGTCATAGCGTAAGACCAACTACGACCCACGAGAAGGTTGTAATCTAGAGGGGCATCAACCACCTCCACATCTAGATTAACGGTTTTTACTTCAACCCCTATAGGTAGGTCCTGTAAAATGCCGAAAGGATGAAACCCACGGCCATAAGAGGCCTTAAGAATTGTCAGGGATTGATTTAGTGAAGGAGAACCAAGCGATCTCCAACACTGTATTGACATAATGCACGTGGAAGCTCCCTCATCAATCACAGTCCTATGAACAGGTCTGCTTTTGACTATCAATGGAATCTAGACAGCCATTTGATGAGGTAGACGCGGTGCACTATTTTCTAGATCGAAGATTATAAGGTTCGGGTCGTGAGTGTCAACAACTCCTATAGCCGACAAAAGTAATTTGCGCTGTGCTGGACATGATTGCAGCACTTCCAAAGCGACATTGCTGAGGGTGAAACAACTAACTCTTCAACAATGTTGTAATTCTGAGCCGCTCTCACATGTGGATTGAAAGCAGACTTTCGAAGTACACCTTTTGTGGGCGGTTTGATTACTAAGTCCGAGTTAGGTTTCTTGATCTGTAGTGGATCGGAACCGGAAGCTGAGGTTGATGGATTGGAATGAGAAGTTTCTGCTTCTTTTCCATCAACAAGACTTTTACTGCCATAATCTTGCGATCGAGTTGCAATCCTTACATGAGACATCATCAAGATGTGTTCTTCATTGGCACTGGAGGATGAACCTATCATCTTACTATCTTGAGCTGGAAAAGGATCCTTCAAGACAGCAGGAGTTTGGGAAACTTTGACAATTTTTGCAACTTCTGCCCGATGAGGGCAGTCTCTCGTATAATGGTCTTCATCGCAGATGAGACACGGATAATGAGGTTTGTGTTTTTCATCAGTGGGTTCCGCTTTTTCGGGTTTCTCTTTTGAATTTTTCTCTTTATTCTTTTTCTTCCCTTTATTTTTACCACCGGTTTTTGGTTTAGCTGTAGAAGATTCTACAACGTGAATATCAGTGGAAAGTTCCGCGGAAGATTCTCCTGTCGGGGAATCTGGCAAGGTTATTATAGGAGAAGAATTCTTAGAAGACTTCTTCTTACTTTTAGTATTCACCGTGCCAATCATACCATCAGTGGCATGAGACCCCGAAGGAGCAGCAACGATTTGATTTTGATTAGGTAGGTTGGGGATTTTCTCGTGTAACATACCTGACTGAGTGTAAACCAAGTCAAGGTATTGTGCTTGAGCAATTACTTGCTCCTCAGTAAAAACTCCGGCCTTAGCCACATCCTCAGTGATCTTGGGCAGTAAATATTTTACAAACCATTCAGCTAAGATCTGATCCGGGATAAAAACTTTCACTAAATGTCGTCGACGTCTCCATTAATGAATATGATCTGGAATGTAAGTGGATGTTGACTGCTTTAACGAATTTAATAATTCCGTGCCATTGTCATATCTGACTGGCAACTGAAAATGAGTTAAAAACGAAGTAGCTAACTGACTAAAGTTATAAAAGGTGACTCACGGTAATTCAATATACCATTTGGCTGCAAGACCAATTAGAGTGCGCTGGAAAAGTCGTAAATGAATTGAATCATCTGAAATGGAATTAGATGCACACCAGAGGTGATAAGTCATCACATGGTTCGATGGGTCCTCTCCTGGTTTACCTTCGAATTTAGGAATATCACTGGGCAACTTATGCGGCATTGGCGACCAATACGGAAGATAGTTGATTGGATCGTTCCTAAGGCGCGTCAAGTCAGGCAAGTCCAAATTTATGATGAATGGTAACTGACGATTAGGGTCCCTGAAACTTGGGGTCTGCAAACCAGCACCAGGAGGAGGATATCCAGGATAACTAGGAATGGGAATTGCATTCGAGATATTTTGACCTCCTGGAAAACCAGGATTAACCGGACCATACTGGGGTTGTTGAGGTTGTTGATATGTATACCCAGGGTACGGTTGATACTGATAGGTTGGTTTCTGCGCAGCAGGACCGTATGGATACTTTCCTTGGTACGGAGGTTGATTAAATTGAGGTTGAGAAGTAACAACCGTACTTCCTACAGGCATCTGGACCGAAGTCTGGACCGTAGATCCAGACTGAGGTAAAGAGGTATGAGGAGTAGATACAGGAACAGTAGACACCGGAGCTGCGGATACTCCAGAAGAAGGTGGGGTAGATGGAGTAGATGTTGCAGTAGTTGCAGCAGACGTTTGAGGCAGAGTACAAGGTGTACTAGGCCCAGACTGAGAAACTACAGAAGGTGCAGAAGTTTGAACAGTAGACTGGACAGGTTGCTGAGATGGACCAGAAACCAAGGGTTGTCTAGGTTGAGATGACGACTGCACATTCGGTTGCAAGACCTGCTGGGATTAAGATGGATCCCACACTAAATTCGTTACGGGGTATGGACCCATAACGGGTTGAGGATATTGAGGACCATAATCGGGTTGAGGGTAGGGTTTATAATATGATTGACCAGAAGGCAGTTGGTAACCTTGAGATGGGTACTGACCTTGGGGTTGATAACCCTGAGGCAAGTACTGATACTGGGGTTGACCTTGAGGTACATACTGATATTGAGGTTGACCTTGAGGTACATATTGATATTGAGGTTGATTTTGTGGTGCATATTGATACTGAGGTTGACCTTGGGGTACATATTGAGTCTGGGGTTGACCTTGAGGAACGTACTGTCCTGTAGGTATGTACTGTCCCTGAGGTTGTCCCCCAGGCACAAACTAAGTACCTTGAGGTTTCCCCCCAGGCATATACTGGGTACCTTGAGGTTGTCGCCCAGGCACATACTGAGTACCTTGAGGTTGCCCCCCAGGTGGTAACTGGCCACCTTGATGTTGAGAACCTGACATCATTAGAATTTATTTTGCACTCAACAGTTTAGTACCACTACTTCCAGTTAACAACTTCTGTTCGATAGGTTGAGGAGATGCTCCTGAAAAAGTACCAGAGGTGGACTGATACCCAATGGGAACAGAAGGACCGCCGTACAAATAGGCTTCCGGAGATTGAGAATACATGGATGACAGACTAGACATATTCAATGCAGGATAATGATCTCTGGGTGAAGGGTGATAAAAAATATGAGGTGGTGAAAAACTAAGTCCCGGATTTTCCAAAAGATTGGTCAGTGAACGGTACCAAGCAATGCTCCTAGGCGGACTATAAAAAATTGATTCACGCTCCCTAAATTCTAAGATAGGTCGATTGTCTGGAAACGGAAAGCTTTCTTCGATATCCGAAATAGCAAGCTCTTCGATTGCTATGAGTCCAGAAGGAAGATCTTGGGTAATTACGGTTTCTACCCTAGGAGAACTAGGACCACTAGGAGTCAGAGAAACAAACTCTGATACGGGAGTAGCAGCAACTTCAGATTCGGGTTCAGATACTTCAGGTTCTTCACCTATATCACTAGTAGATGCAATACTACCAGTAACTTCTGAAATCACTAACGGTTGAGAATCAGAATATTCTACCAAAGAAGTTTCTCCTTCAGGAGGTGACCCACTTCTACCGCTACTTGGAGATACGAGGACTTTCAAGCCTTCAAGCTGGCTCGGTATGTCTTCAGGAGGTTGACCCCGAAGTCTACGGGATGTCCTCAGTAACTCAGCCATGTTAACAAACTCAGGGGATTGGCCCCGAAGTCTACGGGAACGCCTCGATAATTCAGCCACAGTTAAAGAATTTTAACTACTTCACACGAAAACAAAGTAAAATCTCAATGAAAACCACCTAAAGTCTCTAAAGAACCAAACAAATTGAATCACACACCTAAAGAATCTAAGAGATCAAACACACGCAAACAGTAAATTTCCAGACTGAAAACACTAGTTGGTGATGAAATCCAACGTCGCAGAATTCGATACAGAAATAGCGGTTGGAACAGTTACCTTGACAATCTGCTTAATGAATAGACTGACACAAGTTTCTCCACTTAATTGTCTCGAGTGAAGAGAACCCCCCAGAAAATCCAAGTGAGTCTAGCCGACGTCTACTCCAGGTACAGTGGGATCTTCCTGCCACCGTCACCTTAGGAAGAATCCTAGAGAATATGGTCACTAAGGTTACCAACAGAAACAAATATACCTGGGGGAACAGTCTACGATCCGATACACACGTAAGGGCAGAGTAGCAAGCTCAATCCCCTTGAAGGCTCCTCGACATGATCCGAGGTTTACCAACAAGTGAACCCAGGCTCCTCGACAATGGTTAATCCGAGGTTTACCTTTTGTAATACGTGAATATCTGGCGTCGTTCCCAATGAGGAAGGATTGATTCCCACACTGGTTCGGACACGATCTCGTGCTTCTCCTTTAGGAGGAGCTTTCCCAGAGCATAGATGCAACAATTGGATTTCTCCTACCGCAAGATAAAGCTACTTGTTTGTTTTACCTTCTTGGAGAGTTGATTACTCCCTACTCCAAGATACTAGCCTAATCTATGTTGGTGTATTAGAGCCCTAGAAACAAAAAATTTGCTAGATTGATTTTATTTTAAGCGTGATTTTTAGTGGTTTTTGATCAAGTCAAGAGGTGATGGAGATGAAACTCGTGGTGTAAAGACTCGACTCAAAATCACTACAAAATGCACTTAAGATGATTAAACGATCTTTTCTCTTCAATGAAGTTCTAGCTAGGAAAGAGTTGGAAAATGCAAATACTTGAAAACACAAATCTTTCTTAACAATCAAATCAAAAGAAGAGTATTCGTTTGAATGCACTCAAAACGAGACAACTAATTATTTTCACAAGAATTCTCTTTTTCATTCGAACACTCAAATGCTACCAAGACAAAAAAATTTCAAAAGAGACCTTTCATATTTTTTTAAAAAACATTCAAAATTATAACTAAAGCAAATCTTTGAGAAAACTATGAATAAAGCAAACTTAAGATCTACAAACTATGAAAACCTATTTGAAGTAAAAGCTTCACAAAAATCTTTTTGAGGATGTTTTACTTGGCTATAAGCAAAACAAGGACCAATTTGTCCAGAATCACAAATAAGTCAAGAACAACCAATTCTGTTTCTTTTGAAAATGAAAATCCAAACTTCCAATCACAAGCTTTTCGAAGTTTTGTAAAGAGAAAACTCAAAGCGGATTCCTAAACAAGGGGAGATTTCATAAATGGTCAAACTCATAAGAAGACTGGTAGACACTAAGGTGATCTGAAGTCCCTACAGCTTCTAAGCTCAGAGCCACTACACAACCAAATCGAAAAACAAACCCAACAAGCAAAACTCCTAGGAATTTCACCTAAAGCCCTAATGCTAATGAAATTAAACCAATGAAAGATTTCAACCAGTCACATGCAGGTATGGGCAGAGGATAACCACTACAAAAACAAGATAAAACTAATTTAAAGAGTAAAACTCAAAATTTCAAAATTTTAGCAGGGACGCAGGTTCAGAGTTTACACATGTGCGGGTACACTCTGTGCACAAAGTAAAAGTGCGTATAGGTACGCACTGTGATACACGTGCAGACTGCGGACTTCGACTAAAGTAATGAAAAATTAAAAAAAAACCTAAATCCACTAAGTCTACCCAAGTCCACACACAACAAGCCAAAAACAGAAACAAAAAGGCAAGTTTCTCAAGTCAAAGAAAAACGAGGAAAACAATCAAGTCCCCAGTGGAGTCGCCATTTTGTCACGCGGAATGAGTCGATCTTGCGGACAAGATAGACCTTCCTAGAATCTAAAGAAGACCTAATGACAAGCAAACCATCCAGACACTATCTTTCTCTAAATGTGCTTTTATAAATAATGGCAAACAAGTGTGTTTAAGGCCTACCTTATGTCCAACGCAAGTTTGAGGATGCCTTCACTCCTTTGATCCAAATGAGTTCCTTTGTCGCGAACAAACCTGCAAACACAAACAAGGAAAACGATTAAATAGCACCTAATAACCAGTATTATAAAACATATTTAACATGAAAGTCAAGGAGTCCATGAAACAAATAACATGAGATACTTGTTGAGAAAAATGAGCTTGATTGTATTAATTCAAAAGGAGAAGAACTTTACAACCTTTTCCTTGACGTTGTACAAGCTCTTCCTAGGGTCCAACAAGAAGTCTCCTCTACTTGGCAAGCTTCACTCACTTCCTAATGAAACCAAAAATGTATGTGATCTCTCCTCTTAAGCTCAAATAGGAAGTCTTGATTTTACTAGCATTTACCCTGAAAAGTCCAGCTTCTAACCTCCCAAGCCACTGACCCAATGCCTCAATTTATAATGCAATGGAGATCAGTTACTAGGTCCTCCTTCAAAGGGATAGAATCCTCCTTCAAAGGGATAGCTCCTCTTAACAAGGTTAGGTTCTCCTCTTATGGATGCATGAACCACTTGGAGCAACAATCCAGTAACAAATCCTTTAAAAACTCTAGAATTAACCCAAAGTGAGTTTTTAAATAAAATTTGCACTTGACTTTCACAGGGCACGCACCCTCCCTTACATACATAGTGTATAAAGTACGCAGATATCTTGAACAAAGGTGCGGGCCCGCAACAAAGTGAGGAAAGTGTGGAACCAGAGTTACATTGCTTTTTTGATGTCTTTCTCTCATTTCTAAAGCTTGTTCTGAAGAGCTGAGGTTTGAGACTTGCTTAGGAAGCTGGCATAGGTGGTGATAGACCGATACCGACTGCAAATAATCAAGGTGACGATATTTTTGTGTAACAACCAGGTTAGCATGCGATCCTACAGGGCACTAACTAGTGTCTCCTTCTTTATATGATCATTTATAACACCTTGAGCTTCCCATACAACCCTCACAATGAACCAGAATTGGTCAGGGTCCTCATTTCCCAAACCTTTGAACAAAGGCAAATTTGTTGTATTTTCCATACTGAACCGTGGTGGAGGTGGTACGGGCAAAGTTGGAGGTGAGGGTTGTAAAGTTGGAGGTGGTGTGGGTGGAGGCAGTATTCATGGGAATCCTTGTCTTATTAACTGAATAGCACTTCGTGGAGAAAACTTCATTATTCCTTCTTCGTCACTTCGTCAAAGGTGGAATCAAAGGGCTATACTCCGGACCATTTTTCCCTTCGTTCCTGTAAGTTTTTCCACTTCACATAGTTTCGAACATCAAGGTAGTTGCATAACCTATTTTTCACATAACAACATTTTAATCCAAGTATTCAAAGATTTTATGTACTTACCTCGCAGTGCTTTGAAAAAGCATCGATCTGCCTCACTATAGCTGACTAAGGTGTCAACCATTAATTCAGTCGCAAATCCTCTTATGACGCGATCAAGCCAATGATCAATAACACGAGAGATATTATCCTTCGATGCTTCCAACATTCGCACCAACTCTGAGGTCCACACAATAGGACTGTCAAGTTTCCACCTTCCTTGGCTATCTTCTAGCTTTGTGATCCACTCGTATAGCTCGATAGGGAAGGAAAAGAAAAAGATCTTGTGGATCTCTGTATATAGGTATCTGTCTAACCACTATTCTTTTGTCAGTCATGGGTTTCCATTCTCTTGTGCCACAAGTTCATGGATTTCTCTATCCAACCAATCCCCAATCTCCTTCTTAGTTGGATTCCAATGATACGACATCAAACATCTCTTATGCAAATACCGGTCTCAGCAATGGAACCATTTGTTGGCTTGAGGGGGCCTGACCCAAGTTCAACATTAATTAGCCAAACAAATCCCTACAGTACTGGACCTTTCAGAATCAGCCCACTAAGCGCAAACCAAATTCTCACCCAAAGAAGTAGGGGGGATGCTGGAATGAAGTTTCCGCACCCTAAGATGGTTGTGATGTCATTTAATTTCTTCTATCCCTGCCTTCACGCATGTGATCCCATTCTAGGGCTTGTAAGACAAACCCTCTATTCTAGATTTCAATACCTTAGCGAAAGTATACGATCGACCTTCACATAGCCCTAACCTAGGGCTCAGGTACTTTCACGCTGTTATGGCAGCGCGCTGTGCAGATTCCTCAATTACCCTAAGTGGTTTTCTTATCTTGCTGAATACTTAAAGTTATCACTATGTAATCAGATATTCGTAATTGTTTTTAATTATTCAATGTAATTGTATTCATTCATGCATCATGGAATCATAATAAAGGAAATTCATACACAAAATATCCAAACCCATCAACAGAACAAATACATAGAAATTGCGGAATAAATCCTTTTATTAATATCTTCCAAGTTTTATAGATTTTGTCCACCTTGCACATACAACTGTAATGGTCGATGCACTCAACCACTGACTTCTACCCGAGGCCTCTACGCACTCAGCTGCAGAGCCTTTACCTACACTACAACCCAAGACTTAGACTTCTTGCTCTAAAGCTATGACTCACTTACATGTTTTCTCCCAAACTACTTAGAGCTTAGCTCTTTTTATACAATCCCATGGTCCGCGGACCATGGGTAGATCTCTTATAACCGAATTTATTTTGCAAAACTAAGGGTGGACTACCCTTTATGACACATAACACCTTCGTGCTCTGCGACCACAAAATGTGAAGTTTTTACATTAATATTACAAAAATTGACTTAACCATGGGCTTTTAGCCCAAAACTGCCCTTGGGGGATCCCACTCCCAACATTGGCCAATTCTGAATATTTTCTGGGAGGAAGGTAGATCCTTCCCTCTTAGAAATGTGAAATGTTGTCTAGACAAGGTAGAGCTCGGGCCAAGGTTCCCTAGACCCGCCGACGAGCAACTGAAAACATGTGTAGATATAAATACATGGAGAAACTGAGTGTAAGTGAGAGTGAAAGATCATGCATGCAAATAGTGAATGCAAGATTCAAAAAACGAGAAAACATGCATGTTTGTGAAACAGGTTACTGAATTAGTGATCGTAATTGCAAAAGCAATGTCATGCATGCGACAGAAGTGAGATGAAAATGAAAACTGAAACAGTTCTTGTATAGACTAACATGCATGCAAATGACAACAAGCATTCAAAAAAATCAAGCAAACAAAACTCACAGAAGCCAAAACACAAAATGCGACAGAAATGCTACAAAAGACATGTGAAGCAGACATATCTAGAAATAACCAAAATGCATGTGTCGAAGACTCCTAAATGTGTTGTGGGTTGTCAAAGCTCCAAGATCGATGTGAAGAATGAGCTCTGTAGCATCAAATAAATAAGTTTGAGGCTTGTGACATGTATGCCACAAATCTAGGAAAAGGAGACACTTGGGGGGAAGTTTTTGAAATGATCTTTGCATGCAACCTCTACCTACTAAAAATAGATCCCTAAAATCTAGGGATGCTTTTTGCATGTTTCCTTTTGCTATTTCAGAAAACGGGGCCGATGCATGCAAATCAAGTTTGCTAGGTCCCAGAGGGAATTGGTCAAGTTGAAGGAACATCCAACAACCTACAAGATTGGGAGAGGGATTCGTGCAGTTTTTGGGTTGAGCTAAGATGGTTGTCCATGAAGGATTGCACAATTTTTGGGATGAGATGCAGTGCTCGGCCAGACTACGTAGTTTTCTCTGTGAAGCCTGTCTGACTATTTTGTTCAATTTTGGAGCTCAGCAGGCTGCCCAATAGATTTGCACAATTTCTGGAGGGAAGGTTGGTTCCCCTCCACAATTGCGCAATTTTCTGGGGGAGCTGCTCAACCAAAAAATAACAAATGTTGGTTGGTAGGGAGGCTCCAAAATGAAGCTAAGGAAAAATTTTGGAGGGTGGTTGTAGCCACTACAACTGGATGTTGTATAATATTACCCTCCTCTATTATGCTCTCTAACCTCCCACTCCCATAATGTTATTCTCAAGTATGGAACAAATATAATGAAATTGAATGAGACTCCTTCTCCTGCTAATAACCTTTTATTTAACATTTTTCAATAGCCATCTATGGGTGAATTTTTTTACTTCCGAACCCTCAATTAGAGTTACAATTTCATACCTTCTAAAATCTTGCTGAAGTACACACATGGATAGTCCCATATACATGAGTAACAGGGGATAACATTACATCCTCTCACACAATGATAGTCAAAACAATAGGCCAACTTGGTCGTCATAACCTTCCATATGAACTCTAATTGATGTAATTCTTGCATAGTTGGAAAGGTGTCTAAGTGTAGATCGATGTAAAAAGGTCTAGGATAAAGCGAAGAAAGTTTAGACCTAAAAATATGACATTTGATGCCTCAAATGGATCAAAAATTTTCAAAACCCAATTTTTCAAATTGGGACCTACTATAAAATGACCTTACAAGTTGATTCCTCCAATTTTGTCCATTCTAAAAGTATCGAGATAGATAAAAAATAACATAATGATCTAATCCATAACACAAATTATATGCAATATAATAATTTAGTGCAACCCAAATAATATATTTAATGTAATAATTGAATAAATAATGAATTGGAAAAATAAAACAAAAATTTATTATGTATATGAAATAAATACATTACAATTCACATATTACATTTTATATGAAAGGTATGGTAATTAGGCCCAAGGGGCATAGAGAAGATAGTCATAGGGTGTTTTGTTGAGGTACTCTATGGTGTAAAAGTCATGAATTTGAAACTTCATGGGCAAAAATATAGCCATGCTAAGGGCTAGTGTGACCCATAATAGGTATGATTCCTAGGTGATTTTGATGACTTAGGTACCCCCTAGGTCGCAACTACTGAAGCCACAAGTTAGGTGTGTTAGTCATATTAGGACTCACATTACCTAGAAAAAAAGTTATGGTAATGAGATGGAAGATGAGAAATACCCATTATTGATTAATGCATTGAAACTATACATGTAATGCAAAACAACATTGAGTTACTCTCTTTTATTAACATCAACATAAAACATTTACATAAACCAAGAGAAAAATTACTCACATAATGGCATTATGGTGTATCAAATTACTTTTAAGTCTTATATTTGCAACAAAAAAAATCTTGATAATGCAAAATTGACAAACAAAATTTGCAATACATTTTGTGAATTCAAAAAATCTACACCAGAATATAAATAAAAACAATATAGTATATAATTATCGTCAACACAAATCCATCTTAACTCTAAATCTCTCAAACATCAACAAAAAAAATCCTTAAAAATATAAACCTTTCTAATTAAAAAACCTAATAAAAATGTATATTTCCACCCATCTAATCCTTTTGATAATTAAATAAATTTGTTTTAATATAACATACACAATACACATCGATCTAAAAATCACAGTCCACACAAATCTTATAATTTACCAACTTAATCTTATATCTTACTTCAATCCTCTTAAAATAGTATTAAGATGAACACATTAATACTAGCTTATGCATTTATTATATATAATTAGTTACTTATCCACATATAAAAATGCAAAATTATTAACATTAAAGTCAAAGTGAATTTGGACCCATTTTCCTTTACATGTACAATCACTATAATCCATTCTCATTTACATGCACACTCCACACGTGAAATGTGTTGACAATTTATAGTACACAACTCCTGGAATACATTATTCTTCCTTGGGGAAGTCTCTTAGTGAATTCATTGAAGTATGTGATTACAGATCAATAAATATAATTACTTAACACAAGGGAATTTACAAAATCAAATCATCATTACCTTGTTTAATAATAAGAACAAATCAAATAATCCTTAACTTATTTAGTAATCGAACTATGAATTCATCCTTAGCTTGTTAAGTCCTTAGCATTAAACAAAGCCGATATTAATGCATCAACGTGTAATGAAAGTGTCCTTATCCTTAAGAGTGGAGTTATGTGATACATCCTTACGATTATCAATGAAGTACCTTGTAATCCTTCATGTTATCGATGCTTCTGCATGTTATAGCAAACTGTTTTGTTCCTGCGGTCAAAGTGTCCTGCTGTTTAGCAACATAGTTAACGATGAGATCTTTAATATTAATATTATTAGTACTTTTCTACAGTATGTCTCTTTACTTTGACAATAATAAAAATTACTGGTACTTTTAATTTCTTTTCTTCTCAGCTAATAAAGAAATAAATATAAAATATTATTAATTGTAACAGTACTTCATGAAAGTTTCAAAATTGATGGAGTAATAGTTAATTAAATATACATATTTACTTTTCTACAGTATGTCTCTTTACTTTGACAATAATAAAAATTACTGGTACTTTTAATTTCTTTTCTTCTCAGCTAATAAAGAAATAAATATAAAATATTATTAATTGTAACAGTACTTCATGAAAGTTTCAAAATTGATGGAGTAATAGTTAATTAAATATACATATTTACTTTTCTACAGTATGTCTCTTTACTTTGACAATAATAAAAATTACTGATACTTTTAATTTCTTTTCTTCTCAGCTAATAAAGAAATAAATATAAAATATTATAAATAAAAATATTATTAATTGTAACAGTACTTCATGAAAGTTTCAAAATGATGGAGAATAGTTAATTAAATATACATATTTTTATAGGTTAAATAAAAGAATTTATAAAATTATTAATTATCTTAATCATTACTTTTATGATTCACATATTTTTAAATGTTATTTGCAAAAGTGGAAATATATAAGATTAGCAATTATTGAACTCCATTGAATCATGTATACTAGTTTTAATCATTAATCATTAATTTTAATAGATTAGACAGTAGTTAATTCAATACACATATTTTCATATGTTATCTATAAAAGTGTAAATTTATAGGATTACTAATTATTGAATTCCATTAACTAATGCATTTTATACGTGTGTTGTAGTGCATTATTGATAAAAACAAAAACCTATAAAATTATCAAACATATTATTCTTAATCATTAATGTTGATTACCAATTATTAGTCTTAATCATTAATGTTCTTATTTAGAAAAATACACACAAATGATTTGAATGAACAAGACTCCATTGTCATTAAGTATTACTCATAATAATGATGTGTGAATAGATCGCAACATAGATAAAGCAAGTGTGACCTCTTCCTTTTTATTTTCCATTTTACCTGTCTCATTCACACATGTTTTGTTGCAAACTTTTCAACACTTTTAAGCAACATAATATACTAATTTATTATATTAATGGAGAAAATGTAACAACAAAGCTTGGAATAGTGACATAATTGCATGGATTTTAAGGATAGCCTATGCACATCTGTACAAAGAATAACTAGCTCTACTTTTTAGAGGAATAACATATTCCGTTAGGTAGTTTCAATCAAAATGTCTAAGAAACATCACTATTAAGTAGTTTCAATCAAAATAGCTAAGAAACATCACTATATACAGGATCTAGTATAATTACCCATAATATTTTATTATTCATGAAACTAATTCTTCAATAATAATGTCATAGCTCTAACTATTTATTATCTAAAATTTCCTCGTGCCTTTTACCTAACCTTCATTACAAAAAAATGATCTAGTAATATAAAAAGGATGATCCATGAAAAGCTAACGTGTTTATGGGGAATAATAAAATCCCTATTTTTCCAGCCAACTATCCCGAGTAACAAGGTGCATCACATCAACTTTTGAGAATCAATACCAGTTCATCTTACTTTGTGTTTGGACCCTTTTCCTTTATAATATGGGTTTTTATAACAATGTATCATTACAACAAGGAATGTCAAATATCAAGCATTTTTAACAACAATCAAATTAGAATGGTCTTTCTCAAGTTCATAAATAAGTTCTTATGGAATTTAACTTACATGTGCTAACCTCATATGTTCATCCTAGCCCTTTGGCGTTTTTTAATTGAGAATTTATAAAGTCATGTACTTCATAAGAGGATGGATCTTTAACCTAATACACTATACATTTTTTAATGAATACATATACATAATCCTATGAAATTATATATTTTTAATTTTTGTATTTACACAACAAAATCAAAACCAATTTTGTTTTACATATAATTAACACTCATGATAAAACTCTTAGACAACAATGATACCCATGAGTAGAGTTTTAGAAAACAACAAAAAGTATAATTATAATTAGTTGTATGATTATAAATTTGCTAGAATATATTTGAAGTGTATACTTAAGTTATTTTCTTTTTCTATTAGGTCTAACTCAAAAGGGTTTTGATTAGATACATGAAAAAAGTTATTTAAAATCGGATCTCTTCATTATTTTAAATTTCTTTTTAACATTTTGAGAATCTATGTATGAACTTAACAACATGTAAAATACTTTAAATTTAATAAAATTGACTTTTTTATATTATATGTTATGATAAGAAAGTCATTTTTTAGCTTTGAGGGTTAGTTCAATTGGTCAAGGCATTTCCATTAAAACACATTTGTTAATGAGAGGTTACAAGTTCAATTCTCTCCGTATTCTCGGGGTCATGTGAAGTGATCCCTTTGGGTTGGGTTGATGTACATACTCTGTGGGGGTGGGGTCTTCGTGATGCACATATTCTATGGGATCCCTCCGAGTGAATCTTCTTGATGTTGATGCACATAATCTGTGGGGGTGGATCTTCCCAATGCACATATTCTATGGGATCCCTTCAGGTGTGATCTTCCTAATGCACACATTCTATGAGATCCCTTTGAGTGGATCGATGAACATAGTTTGTAGGGGTGGATCTTCGTGATGCACATATTTTGTGGGATCCCTTTGGGTGGATCTTCACATATTCTATGGGATCCCTATGAGTGGATCTTCCTCATGCTCATGCACTTAATTTGTGGGGCTGGATCTTCCGGATGCACATATTTTAACAGATCCCTTTGAGTGGGATCTTCCTTATGCACATATTCTATGGGATCCCTTCTATCGGATTGATGCACATAATCTTTGGGGGTGGATCTTCTTGATGCATATATTTTGTGGGATCCCTTCGAGTGGATCTTCCTAATGCTCATGCATATATTTTGTGGATGTAGAAATCATCAATTTTCGGGTTCATGAACAATTAAAAAAAAAAAAAATAAATAAATAAAATCATTTTGTAATAGATTTCAAATACTCCTAAAATGCATTTTTAACATTACATTAATAATTAAAATTGTAACCTATCCCAAAGCCAACATTCCATCACACTAGAAATATTTTATTTATTTTTTAAAGTATCCATTCATATCATCTAGAAAATATATTTACATTAAAATTAATGATTTTATATATTAAATATAATCATTCTGAATTTTAATAAAAAATAAATATTTAACATTTATCAAATTAATATTTCTTTTTCCTAAATTATAAATATATAATTTCCTTATCCTTAAGAGTGGAGTTATGTGATACATCCTTACGATTATCAATGAAGTACCTTGTAATCCTTCATGTTATCGATGCTTCTGCATGTTATGTCAAACTGTTTTTATCCTGTGATCAAAGTGTCCTTCTGTTTAACAACATAGTTAACGATGGTATCTTTAATATTAATATTAGTACTTTTCTACAGTATTTCTCTTTACTTTGACAATGATCGGTACTTTTGATTTCTTTTCTTCTCTGCTAATAAAGAAATAAATATAAAATAGTATAATGCTTTAATTAATTATATTAATAATATAATATTTAATTAAAAATTTAGTTAAGAATAAAATTAAATTAATCAATATAAATTAAATATAAGAAAAGATATGAATCGGAAATTAAACAAAAATAAAAAATAATAAGCTATAAACAAATAAAATATAGTAGAAAAGAAATATCAGTAACATAAGAACTATTTACTAGTAATAATATTATAAATAATGAAAAAAAATAATAATAACATAAAAAATAAGTAAAATATAATAAATATATAACGTATAAATACATTCATAAATCAGTATATCATGATAAATTATAATAAAAAAAATTGAAAATTTATTAAAAAGGTCGGTTAATACTCACAGCCTATACTCTTATTTAATTTGTATACGCTTGTGATGACGAGTCTGTCTAGGCTAAAACGTCAACAAATAAAAATATGAACAATGTGGATATCCGAATCAGTCTCTCAATAAACCCTATTTTTCCAAACCACTATCCTAGTAACAAGGTGCACCACATCAACTTTTGAGAATCAATACAATTTCACCTTGATTTGTGTTCGAACCCTTTTCCTTTATAATATTTTTTTTTATAACAATGTATCATTACAACACGAAATATCACATATCAAGCATTTTTAACAACAATCAACTTAAAATGGTGTTTCTCAAGTTCATAAATAAGTTCTTATAAAATCTAAATTACTTGTGTTAACCTCATATGCTCATCTTAACCCTTTGGGATTTTTTAATTGAGAATTTATAAAATCATGTACTTCATAAATGGATAGATCTTTACTCTCACACACTATACATTTTTTAATGAATACATATACATAATCCTATGAAATTATATATTTTAAATTTTTTTATTTACACAACAAAATCAAAACCAAATTTATTTTACATATAATTAACACTCATGGTAAAAATCTTAGAAAACAGTGATACCGATGAGTAGAGTTTTAGAAAACAACAAAAATGTATAATTATAATTAGCTGTATGATTATAAATTGACTGGAGTATATTTGTAGTGCATACTTAAGTTATTTTCTTTTTCTATTAAGTCTAATTCAAAAGGGTTTCGATTAGATACATGAAAAAAGTTATTTAAAATTCGATCTCTTCATTATTTTAAAATTCTTTTTAACATTTTGAGAATCTTTGAATCTATGTATAAACTTAATAACATATAAAATACATTAAATTTGATAAAATTGACTTTTTTATATTATATGTTATGATAAGAAAGTCATCTTTTAGCTTTGAGGGTTAGTTTAATTGGTCAAGTCATTTCCATTAAAACACATTTGTTATTGAGAGGTTACAGGTTCAATTCTCTCAGTATTCTTGGCATCATGTGAAGTGATCCCTCTGGGTTGGATTGATGCACATATTATGGTTGGATTGATGCACATATTATGTGGGGGTGGGATCTTCCTGATGCACATATTCTATATTCTATGGGATCCCTTCAAGTGGATCTTCGTGATGTGAAGTGATCCCTCTAGGTTGGATTGATGCACATATTATGTGGGGGTGGGATCTTCCTGATGCACATATTCTATGGGATCCCTTCAAGTGGATCTTCCTGAAGTTGATGCACATAATCTGTGGGGGTGGATGTTTGTGATGTATCCCTTCGGGTGCGATCGTCCTAATGCGCATATTCTATCAAATCCCTTCGAGTGGATGGATGAACATAATTTGTGGGGGTGGATATTTGTGATGCACATATTTTGTGGGATCTCTTTGGGTGGATCTTCCTATTCTTGATGCACATATTCTATGGGATCCCTATGAGTGGATCTTCCTGATGCTAATGCACATAATTTGTGGGTGTGGATCTTTCCAATGCACATATTTTATGGGATCCCTTTGAGTGGGATCTTCTTGATGCACATATTCTATGGGATCCCTTCTAGTGGATCAATGCACATAATCTCTGGGGGTGGATCTTCTTGATGCATATATTTTGTGGGATCCCTTCGAGTGGATCTTCCTAATGATGCATATATTTTGTGGATGTAGAAGTCATCGATTTTTGGGTTCATGAACCATTTAAAATAAATAAATAAATAAAATCATTTTGTAATAGATTTCAAATACTCCTAAGATGTATTTTTAACATTACATTAATAATTAAAATTGTAACCTATCCCAAACCGAGCATTCCATCACATGAAACTACTACAAATATTTTTGTAACTGCGCATAACACTTATTCATTTCAAAGGGGGAAGAGGGATCCCGACTTATTAAGAGGAGAGGTTGTTCCTTTAGAGAAGTAGTTTGTAGATACCTCTGACATGCTTGTTAAGGTTTTCCCCCTCATCTTACTCTACTTGACTGAGCTAACAAGGTTTAAGCCAAAACAACCGACTAGAGTAGGTGATACTAGTTAGCATGCAAGCGTTGTTTTTTCACCAAGCTTCACTATGAACAACACGTATTTTCCATTGGTGTATCATGGACTGAGGAAAACAAGTTCTTCATTGAGAGAGAGTACAACATATAACCAAGTATTGATAACTACACAAGTCCTCTTGAACTTTACCCAGCTTGTTTCAAGAGTCACACACGATCCATGCGAAACTATCCTACAAAAATAAACAAGAAAACAAATTGAAAGCAAAGAAAAAGTAGAAGTAACTATGCAAGAAAAGTGAGAAAGCAAACCAACAAGCAAGCAAGCAAATGAACAAAGTAAGAAGCAAACATGCATGCAAGCAAACAAACCAAAAGAAAACACTACTCCTACTCCTAAGCTAATAGTGCATGGGTCTGCTCACATGAAGTGATACTTACAATGTAGTCATCGGTGCATTGGTCAACCCATGTTGGCGAAGGCATGGTTCCTGAACAATACAACTATATGAACCAACAAACATGAAAGATATAACAATGAAGAAAAACACACTCCAAGTTTAAATGCATCCATAGAACAGAAGTGAGTGAAAGTGCATGATATGCAATCCATGGACTTTGTCAGACAGTGCCTGCAATTTTTAAGCATACGCATACTCTTGACTGTGACATGCAAGTAAACAAAATAAACAAAAAAAACTTGCATCACTTATTTCAAGTAGTATGGTTTTTTTAATAAAAATAATAAGTTATCCTACATTTGCTAATAATAACAGTATCTAAACTATTTTAATATCTAAATTGAAATACTTTTTTGGTATATAAAAATATATAATTAATTAAACCTTTGATGACTATTTATAATTTTGAATCTCCAATCTCCACATAATTTTGTTAAACAAATTACTGGTCATATCCAACATGTGAACTGACCAAACCTAAACTCAACAAAATAATATATTGTGTATCGTTTCATGTGATGTGCCTGACTTTCTCTGATCTATTTCTCCTGCAAGGTTTAACGCTGTATTTCTCCTCCGATATTTCTTGTCTGCCAACAGTCGAGATTCGTTGCCAGGGATAATTCATTCAAGGGGCTCTCTGCAAGAATGACAGGGAATAAAGTTGGTACAAATTTCACTGTTCCCGAACGCCGCCATCCGCAGAGCATGGGCCGGCGTTTTTGTTCACGTTGTCCATTACATCTTCTTTTTCACGTGCTCATTGAAACATTTCGGTAAAAAATTTAAACATTGGAAGCATTTGTAACGTCGGTAAATTTTCAAAATGTATATTTCAAATCTCTGTATTACAGTGGTTTTGCACAGGTTTTCAATTTCCACTGCTCCAGAATTGAGAGAAGAATTCTGTTGATGTTTGAATTTCGGAAACAAATAATGTTAGAGTTTCTGAATTCAAGTTGTAATTCATAATAAATTAAGAAAAAAATATTCGTACTAATCACACCACAAAAATTTATACTCAAAAACTTTTCTCAATGCTAAAATTGTTAAAGATATCTAACCTAAAACAGTTTGGTTAGAATTTGAGTGAAAAACACAGTAAAATGCGAAGTTATTACAAACTAAAAGTCAATAAAGCATCAGAACTCTTCTCGCAATAAAATATCATTTTACCACACCATTCTAAAAACTAGTTACATATAAAAAAAATATACATAAAACTATAAAACCACTTGTTTCAGTCAATCTAACACCTTATTTGAATCCACCTGAGTCATTATTACAAACTACTACTCAGTTATTACAAACTACTACTACAAATGTGGGCCGGAGCCTCTGTGCCGTTAAACAGGTCCGTTGCGTGTTGCTTGCATTCTAGAAAATATGAGCGCCTCGGAGATAAAAGGAGAAAGAGGGTTAGGGTTTGGAAACTGAGAGGCCCAAAACGCAGATCCAGGGTTTTGGTGCCCAAATTGAAATCCAAATTGGCTTCTCCTAAATCACTGCTAGCCAAGCTGAGATGGCTTCTCCTAAATCACTGCTAGCCAAGCTGAGAGACAGTTATGTAAATAAAATGCTTTCCCTCTCTGCAACTGCCTTCTTATCTAGCAGAATGATTAGCAACAACTTGGGATCTCAGTGCACCTCGCTTGTGTATCCCTTTGGAAGAGTCCGCAATCAGAGAAATGTATAAGTCTGCACTCGCTCGAGGTCAGCTGACACATAGATCCATCGCTCTGTGACTCTGCCTCATCTTACCGGATGCAGATCTGTTGTTACAGCTCTTTCATCTGGTGGAGCCGGCAAAGAGCCCCTCGGGGATATCTCATCTATATTTTTCTCTGAAACTCTTGGAAATGGCAGAACTCCAAAATTTTCAATGATTCAGCCGCTCTTCTCATGTCTATCTTGGACAATACCATTGCCACATGGACCATGGTCTATGGCTCCACTGATATTTGAATTAATCTGACTACATGGTATTGTAATTCTGGACTTCTTCTCATATCCATTTTGGACAATACCATTGCCACATGGACCATGGTCTATAGCTCCACTGATATTTAAATTAATCTGACTAAATGGTATTGTAATTCTGGACTTCTGCATATGTTGGCTTTTTTACATCTCTTCATATATGACCCATCATATATATACCTCTATATGCCAATTTCTTTATTCTTGATAAATGATTATATATAGACTAGACTACTGATCTATATATCAACTATGTATACATGTACTATTTATATTGACTCAATATAATATATTATATTTTTTTCCTTCCCAAAAAACCCACTGATACAAACTATAAGTAAACTTCCTAACTAACAATCAGTAAAATGCAGAACAATCAATTCAACATACATAAACCATGTCGCTCTTATTTTGCACAATTCAATCTCGTTCAACATTCAAATAATCTTTCGGCAAAGGTTTGCAGTCGGATTTACCATCAATCTTTGCTTAATTATCTTGAGAGTTTCAGTCTTTGCATTTATACGAGGTTCCAAGTAATTTGCTGGTTGACGAGAAACACTAAGTAATGAATTTATTTGAATAGAGAAACCGGAGACTAAAACTGAAAAAATATTAGGATTTCCGTTTATAAAGATTTGACTTTTAATTTAGCATTGTTATTTTGCCGACTAGTGAAATTTGGGATTTCTTTTACACATAGCTTTTTACAGATATAAATGAAGAGCACTTTACATTGGTTTGAATATATTTTTTATAATATAATTATTTATATAATGGTGTAGCTTGAAACAGGGTGAATGCTATTTTGCATACATTTATTATATGAAAATAATTCAATTATACGTAACTTTAATACGTATTAATCTCCTATATCATTATTGTTTTACCGAATCAATATCAAGTGAATAAAGAAATGTGAGGTATCATTGTGGTTTCGCCGAATCAATATCAAGTAAATAATTCAATTATATGTAACTTTAATAAGTATTAATCTCCTATATCATTATTGTTTCACCGAATCAATATCAAGTGAATAAAGAAATGTGAGGTATCATTGTGGTAGGAAAGTTTTGAATAATCAAGGTTTTTAAAATTTAAAATTAAGGGATTTTTTTTTTATTTTGAAAAAATATGGGATGTTTTTAGATTTTGATTTTAATGATATGTTTGTGAATAAATTTTTCCTTCACAGTTTATAAATGTAAAATTAAGATAAATCTAAGTTAATTATAATTTAAGGATATGTTTATATAATTTATGGATAAGTTTATATATATGAATTTATAATTTAAAGATTTTTATGTGGAAGTGGAGGGGGTTTGTTGATTTTTGTTTTTTTTGTTTTTTTTATGGATAATGGAATAGGCCTAAGAGGCAATATGCCAAGCATATTCTTCATCTCAGTGTTTACCTGTTTAATCGCACCTCCCCAAGTAAAAGAGGAGACACTTGGTAAGATTGACTTTAGAAGTGTTGTACTTAAAAGTTAGTCATTGAATTTTTTGGGAAAGGGAAAGAGGAGACACCTAGTAAGATCTAATTTAGAAGTGTTGTAGTGTTAACACATCGTCAGTTGATGAATGGGAAAGAGAAAGAGGAGACACCTAGTAAGATTGACTTTCGAAGCGTTGGGGTGTTAACACATGTAAAAGTCAGTGAAAAGAGAAAGAGGAGACACATGGTAAGATTGACTTTAAAAGTGTTAAAATTTGTAGAATTGAGGCTTCTGTGATCCATCATATTTGTAAAAAGAGCTTAGGCGTAAATCACATAAAAAGATTATTGTCGACGCGTTTCGAACCCACCAGTGTGGTTCATCATGAGGACAAGTTGAAGAAACAGATCTGGCATAGCAAGTTTAAATAGACTGGGTAGAGACTCTAACGGCTATAAACAGCCATATTTGACTCTAGGACTCTAACTGCTATATTTGACTCTAGGACCTAGGCCATAATTATGATAATAAATTTAATCTTATTATTATAATATTAGGATAATAATATAATATTCTATTTCTAGGGATAAGAGAAATTAGGTAAGAGCGAGTGTTATCAAAGGGAATTTTATTTGTTTAAATGAATCAATGGCTATTTAAAAATTATTATTAAATTATTATTTTTGAATGAATAATTCAAGTTATATATATTGATAAATATAATCTTAATAATATTAAGATAATAATATTATATTTCTAGAGATACGAGGAATTAGGAATGAAAAGAAATTTATATTAATGGTTATTAAAAGTTACTATTAAATTATTATTGTTTGAATGACATTTTATATATTCTTATTGAGTCATTAATTAAATATATATGCTTTATTTATTGATGGTTTGTTTTGTTTTTTAACCTGATCTTAAGGGTTAGTTTGACTAGAACAAGAGGAAATAATTTAATTTATTTCAAGATATATTATATCTGTATATACATATATATAAGCTATCATATAGCTGAATATAAAAAAATAAATAAAATATAACTAAGACTAGACTTAAGAATACATCTTACTTTAGAAATACGAATAATAACATAATGAATTAAATAATAAACATAATGAATTAAATAATAAAATACTACCACAGAAAAAGGACACTTTATCAGTGCAAATGGATTAATACCTAAAAAGATAATAATCATGCATAGATACTCGAGGAACCCAATAAATAGGGAGGAACACACGGCTGCCAACAATATATATACTCGAAAGGACTTAACGAAACACACAAAAAGAAAACACCCAAGATGAACAGAGGGGCAGGGGGGGGAAGGAGGAAACCCTAAGACGACAGGGCAGGGATCCAACTTCTACTGACCTTCCACCCATCATCTTTGTTGAGATTGATTGGTCTTCGCTCTATTTCAATAGCTTCCCTTAACTTGCGATGATGGAACCGATCCACCCTAGCAATGACCTTTGCCTCCTCTATGCAGATATGATGCTTAGTCTTGTCCACATGCTTAGCTAAAGCTGAGGACTTGGTTCTACCATGCCTCAGGTCCGCTACATGTTCGCAAATTCTCTGCTGGATGGAGCGCCCTGTTTCCCCTATATAGGGTGTCCCACACGAGAAAGGAATCAAATAAACACCCTTCATGTCCTTGGGGTTAACAGGATCCTTCACAGACCGAAGGGAATTGCGAATGGTTTTGAGGGGCCTGAAGGTTGAGGGAATGTCAAACTTTCTAAGGATCCGAGCAATCTTGTCGGTGGTCCCTTGGATGTAAGGAATGTGAACACCTGGATGGCGCTCCTTAGGCTCTTTTTTGATAAACGCATTTTTGGAAGCTGTAAGGAAAGCCTTACGACCAAGGTGCCTACTATATCCATTTTCCACAAAGACATCAAGGAGGTGGGTTCTCAAAAAGAGAAAGAGGACACACATGGTAAGATTGACTTTAGAAGTGTTGCGTTGTTAACACGACGTAAAAGTTAGTTGATGAATTTTCTTCATTATTATTCGTCTTAAAAGTTAGTTGATGAATTTTCTTCATTATTATTCCTGGAAGTGGAAAGGGAACGAGGAGACATCTAGTAAGATTGACTTTAGAAGTGTTGTCATGTTAACACATTGTAAAAGTTAGTTGATGGATTTTCTTTATTATTATATGCTTTTTTTTAACAAGATGAGATAGTTGTTATATTATCAAAAAGGGTTTTTGGAGCAAGCTCTTTGTACATTCCGCTGATCTCATATGATATGATAGAATGGGCAGTTAAATAGGCACATAGGCCTTTCTTTTGTGCTTGGTATCAAAATTTCAGAAGTTTTTTTTGGCTATTTTAGAGTATTTCTTTACATATTGACCCGCTAAGAAAATAAATTTACAACGCATATTTCACAGAGATTTATGATTTATAAACTCGGAGAGTAAATTTTGTGGCCTTTTCCTTATGTTTTTCATTTTTCTGTTCCTTAAGTTTGTTGTTCCTTGCTGCTGTTCCTTCGACCTGTTGTTCCTTCGATCTATTGTTCCTTCAGCCTATTGTTCCTTCGGTTGTTGTTCTTTCAGATGTTGTTCCTTTTGGTTGTTATTCCTTCTGGCATTGTTCCTTCTATTGTTGTTCCTTCTGGTTGTTGTTCCTTCCACTGTTGTTCTTTCATTGATTAAACTTCGGTGGAGACTGATGGGGACAACGAGATGCGGCCAATGGTATAACAAGCACAAATCACAGATAAAAAGGAGCTGTTCAAGGACCCGAATGAGGTGATAGAGAGGAAAGAAAGCCGAGAACATGAGAGGAATACACTGATTAAGCTGGGTTGAGAAATGGGTTGTTAACAACTGAGGGCGGGACATATTAGGGAAGACAGTGCGCCTAGGTAAAATAAGGGTGAGCTGCCTCACGAAACGAGGTCGAATATCTCTAATCGTAGAGGATAAGTTGTAGGACCAAACCCAATACAAGACAGACAAAATGTTATCATAAGAGTCTCTACTGAAGGCAATTAACTTATACTTACCACTCCTCAACTCATGACCAATGATGTTGCCATTAGCTTTTCTCCACTCACTCACTTCAATAGTCTGAATGATCTCGCACACTTTTCTACAACAATGCTCTCTCACCTTATCAACATTGTTATGGATCTGCTGATGGAGAATTTTGTGCTAAGGTTGCTTCTTATAGACTTGGCTAAGCAAACAAGTCTTGTGAGTTTGCTTTGTTTTCTCGATAGAGTTCCACATAGCGCCATCATTACCCGGATTGCTGTTCAGAAAGGGATGGGTTCCACCACTACTATTTTGACTTTTGTAAGCCTTGTGATGGTCCCTGAGACAGATTTATCTCTAAAACAAATCCCTGTGCCGTTCATTTCTTATAATCTGGATTTCCCTCACTACACTAGGAGGATTGTCTGAGATCTTTTTGTGAGCCATGTGTTGAAAATTCACATTCTTATTCTTCATAGGAGCCTTTGTCTCTTTTTGCTCAAGTTGGTTGACTGTGCATTGTACCTAGCATGAGTCGAGCTGAGCTGACAGCTTAAGGAATTGGATTTTCATAAATCACTTGATTTTCTTTTACCAACCTAGCTCTCCTTTCCACAGCCTTATTGGCGAGTATGTCTGTTTTTTGATTCTGTAGTCTCAAAACGTGCTTGCAGACAACATTTCCTAGCATTTTGGTGATGTCCAAAATTCTTTGTCTTATTTTATTTAGTGCCTGATTTTGAAAATCTCTTCCTGCTACCATAGGAGCAATAATTATTGTTGAACCCCCAATAATAATTGGATCTTTAACTTGAAGTTCATTGAGGATGTTCATGCCCATTAGTAGGATGTATGCCTCCTCCTTATTGTTGGACATAGTCCCAAGCACCCATTCATAAGAGGATATGATTTCGCCTTTCTAATTAAGGATTACTCTCCCTGCCCCTGCTCTACCAGGGTTATTCTTTGATGCTCCATCAAAGAAGAGGATGTTCTTGTTTTGATTTTTCATCCAATTTTCTATCTCCTTTTCATTTCCCCTCATCTTCCAATCTCTAGGATTTCCTCGAATCTTCATTGAGGGATACATCCTTGTAACCCCTTCAGGGAGGGCTTTCCTGTACCATTCTTTTTCTTCATGCTGCCAGCTATTTTGATCCTTGATTGAAACTCCATTAGCACTAATCATCTCTACAACTAGAGCCCAAGTTTTTGCTAATATGGACTTTGAGTCTGGCTTTTGGCATTTGAAGATGCAATTGTTCCTTGCTAACCAAATTTGCCAGCAAAGGGAAGAGGGCAGACACTTCCAAATGCGAATTGTAGCAGATGTTTTTATTTTTTTTTGTGTATGGGTAGCTTTGCACCCAATTCTTGTTTATATTTGAAAGCTAATCAAATTTATCAATATTCATCTCGAGAGGACTGATGAGTTGATTCCAGCAATGTCTTGCCATGACACACTTTAAGAAGAGATGTTGAATACTTTCTTCATCTTGTCGACACAAAAAACAAACAGAGGGCCCATGGATGCCTTTTTTCCTTAAGTTTTCAGCTGTGAAGATTTCACCTTTCAAAAGAGTCCATGCGAAAAAATTGATTTTGGGAAGGCATTCGTTATTCCTAACAGTTGGCCAGAGGCTCCGATTTTCAATATTGTTGTGACTTCAGGGTGTTCTTATTTAAAGGAGCAGCTCTAGTAAGAATAGACTTCAGCTCTTCCAACTGAGCTTTCAATCTAAAAGGAAGAGGCAGCTCTCTCCAAGCGATCCACTTGTTTTGTTCCCATTTGGATATAGCATATAGGGAAGTTATCCCTTTATCTTCCATCCATTCTTTCAAACATCTTAAGTGATGATGTTGGTTCAAGGTAGCTATGGCCATTATTCTATCCATCCAAATGGTTGTATCTTTCCCATTCCCCAGATTCTTAGAGATATTTTCTCTGATTTGAGGAATTTGTTTTTTATGAGCTTCCACAATTGGGTACAAGGACGATCAGATAATGTTTCATTGAGCATCCCTGAAAGCTGACCATTGAGATATTTTTTTGACAGAGCTTCGGCCCACCAGTGATCCTTCCCATTTAGCAGTCACCAAACAAGCTTGATGCCAGGATCCTCATTTGTAGAACTTGGAATTCTGATTGAGATACCTCCTTTTTCGAAAGGGAGGGTCAATTGATCCCAACAGACAAGACTGAGCTTTTTGGAATCTTGTTTCCCTCCTTGCTAAAGAAATTCTCTTGTGATTCTCTCCATTTGCTTGTGTATGCTTGCTGGTGCCAAAATTATGGCATACTAATAGATTGGTAATGCTATGAGGAGAGCTTCAATTACGATAGTTCTACCTACAAGATTTAACAACATCATCCCCCAACTTTGGATTTTTCCTCTTATTTTTTTTATTTGTTTGTTCCAGACTTCTGACTTAACCACCCCTTTTGCTAGTGGTATTCCAAGATATGTGAAATGACCCCATTTATGGTAAACCAAAATATCCATAATTTGAGAGATTCTCTGCATCATATTTATTGACACATTCCAAGTGTAGATTCTACATTTTTTATTATTTTTCTAAAACAACAAGAAAATCATCTAAGGTTTTTTTTAACCTTCTTGCAATAGTGCTCGAAGCGCCCCAATGAGAAGAGTATCATCGGAAAAAAGTGAATGATTAATTTCTTTAACCCCTCTGGCTATTCGAATGGTGATTTCCCTTTTTTTCTTTGGCTTTCAAGCTGGATACTTAAAGTTTCCGCCATTAGGATATAGAGGAATGAGGAGAGTGGGCATCCTTGCCTCAACCCTCTAGAGCTGTGAAAGTATCTACTAGGCCTTCCATTAATCAGTGGAGCTATCCAAGGATTGGAGATGCATGCCATAATAACCTCTATGAACTTGTGAGAGATGTCGAACTTTTGTAGAACGACCACAAGGTATTGATGGCTAACTCTGTCATATGCATTGGCCATGTCAAGCTTGATAAGCATACCCTTTTCATTTCTGAAGATGTTGCTATGATGGATTCGTGAACTAGAATAACATTATCTGTTATCTACCTTTTGGAAACAAAACCACCTTGGTTTTCAGAAATGACACAAGGGAGAATTGTTTTAGTCTATTTTCCAAAAAAAAATTGGTGATTTTATAGGAGGAATTACATAAAGAAATGGGCCAAAATCTATCAAAGGAGATAGGGTTTGGCTCTTTCGGTATGAGGTCCAAATGAGAAGCTTTGGTGTTTTCTCCCATTTTTCTTTTTTTGAAAACGTTTTTGATCATTCTTACAAGATCTTTTTTTATTATGTCCCAGCGATTCTTGTAAAAGGAAATGGTGAAGCCGTCTGGCCCAGGAGCTTTGTCGGGGCGCATGCTCCAAGTTGCCTCTCTTATTTCCTCATTTGTCACCTCTTTCTCAAGTTCACTATTTTGTTGTTCGTTGATTTTGCTGTTGATTTGCTGAAGGAAATCTATGCTGTCTACTCGCTGGTCCCCTGCTGATAGGAGGTTTTTGAAGTAGTTGTGAGCTGCCTCTTTAATTTTCTCCCTCTCCTTTATTTCCTTTCCATCCACTTGAATTTTATCTATTTGGTTTCCCACTCTTCTTATCTTAAGATTGTTGTGAAAAAAGGCAGTGTTTTTGTCTCCCGCTTTTAACCAAATACATCTAGACTTTTGTCTAATTTCCTCCTCTTCTTGTCTGTTCTGCTTGTAAAGATCTAAAAAAATGACTTTTTCGTGAGCGTAATCTTGCTCTTTGCTTTTCTCATTTTCTTTTTCTTTTCTCTAGTTTTAGGGTTTCTTCATTACCTCAACTTTTTTGTTTTTTTCTTTGAGAGAATTTTCTCTTGCCCAATTTTTTATTTTTCTCTTATGTTTTTTAATTTGGTTTCCCAAACAAAATGTGGGGAGCCTATAACCTCTGTTTCCCAGCTCTCCTTTATTAGCTTGCGAAAATCTTCCTTGTTGTCCCATATTTTATTGTATTTGAAAGGGATTGGGCCATGGTTCTCCAAACTGTCCAAACTCAGTGCCACCAGCTTGTGATTAGAGGCAGAAGTGTGCACAATCTTGCTTTTGATGGACGAATATCCTGCTGCTAAATTCTCTTGAATCAAAATCCTATCAATTCGTTCCTGTATATTATGTGCTCGTATTATTTTGTTACTCCAGGTGAATTTCCCATTACTTGGAGGTATGTCTAAAAGTTTGTATTCTTCTATAAGATCTTCAAGGGCTGTTCTTGAGGGATTGTTGAAATAATTACGTCCCAACTTTTCTTCTATATTTAGAATCATGTTTATATCCCCTCTTATGACTA